>JAEMWC010001307.1:142500-195610 GCA_016490735.1 Pachyseris speciosa
TGCCAAATCTCAGTTTCTATTGAGCACATTGAAAATCGACCAAAAACCGGGAGGACGTTCTTGTCCCGAGCCCTTCAATTGTAGTATGGAATCTGTTATGTGAAGACAATTGTCAATAGCTTGTTTAGCAATGATTCAGCATTAATTGCTAGATATTATTATTAGTAAAGCATTTTTCAATTGAGTGTTGTAAAATCAAAACCAAAGCAATTACTCTGACCAATCAGGGCATATGTAAAACAACAAAATGGACCAATCAAAATTTGAAGCATTTACAAATGAAATGTGTGCAAGGAAGTTACGATTGGTTTTGGTTTGCATTGGTTGAGACGGCGGCGCAAGGTTTGCCAACCAATCATAAAGCAAAGTGACACAAAACCAAAGAAATTACTTTCAACACTCAACCGAAAACCACTCCATCGACTGATGAAGTGTGTCAGTATCAACCAACAGACTTAACATGCCAGAAAGTACTGGGAACCATCAAAGAAGTTTGAAAGCTACATGTACACTGATGTCACATATAGTAAATGCTTGCTGTGACTACACCATGCCACAGGCATCACAGACCTTTTTAACATAAGGTTCTGGAATAAGTCCTTTGTTGCCGTGCTCATCCATGGCAGTCCACCATTGTTCTTCATTTTGTTCCACAACCACTAAAATATCATTTTTCTTAAAGCTGAGGTCCTCAGCATCCTGTATAATAAATAAATAAATTATTTAAGAACCCATTTCGAAAGCTACATTGTACTTTTCGTTCCTTTGGTTCTACAGACTGATAACAAGTTGCTTTGGAAAACAATACCACACGCAAAGCCAACTTCACACAGACTATGAAGCAACTAAAAATTGTAACAGAAGAATACAGTCTTGAGCAAAAACATCAATGACCTGAAATTTTTATAACAAAACACTGCATCTTGCTTGTGTAGCCACGGAAACGAAAAGAAATGTTAGTAGATTCCAAATGTAATGGGGATAATAATTTAATAACAAGAACAGTTAGAGACTCTGTCAGGTGATGCCCCTTGAAATACCGTATTTATTTGACTATAAGCCGAGCGATTTTTCCGTTAAATTAAACCACCGAGAGTAAATTTTCCACCAGAGAAGGGGGTTCGGCTTATAGCCGATAATTTTCGGGGGAAAAGAGTTCAAAGACCCAAAGACAACAATAAAAGTGAGAGCCAAAAACAAGTTTTCTGTGTTATCATTGACTTTTTTATACGTGGTGGCTCGTAAAGGAGCCATTTGCTAGTTTTGCTTCAAGGAAGCTTTCATCAGTCGTTGTTGACATCACACTTAACCTGTTTGTTGCTTCACATACCCTACTATAAGCTTGTTATCTCCACAGAAGTTGTCACATTTCCTGTGAATTAATTGGGTCTACTTTGTGATGTTATATGTGGAAGAAATTCTTCAATAAACTTGAGCAAAACCATCCTGTTTCTGCTTTTGGGATCAAGCACAACCGAGCGTGACTCAAAGCACGTTGCTGGCTTGGTAACCTCTCGCTCACCTAGCCTGCCAGATCATACAAGATGGCGGTTCATCTACAACTTCGATCTTTTGTGTTTTGGAAGTGTTTCGAGTTTTTTTTGGCATAAAAAGGTTCCAAACATTTCCTAAAAGTTACAAGGTTCGTTAAAATTCCTTTATGGTGAAGGTGTGGCATTGAATTTTTCAGATTTTCAACATAATTCTCGCTGAAGTGTGGCACACGATCCATGCGTATTTTTTTCTCCACGGAACTTCGGCATTCGATTTTCAAGTCTCGGCTTATAGCCAAGAGTTTTCTGGGTTTTTTTGGTGAACATCTGGTCACTACTCCACTTGCTAAGTTTAGGGTCTCAGCTTATAGCCGGGATCGGCTTATAGCCGAATAAATACGGTACCAGACAATTGTTCAAAATTAGCCCAGGGCTTTAATAATTTGAATAAAAGCCAGTTCAGGTGCTTATTATTATTAATACAATAATGATTACATAGTAATAATTAGTTGCATTCCTGTGCACAACACTAGTGACCTTAAGATACGATGACGGCGAATGTCTATGATGGTGAGTGGAAGTTAAAAATGCTTGTTTACTGACTTCCAGTAGCCGTCATGATAACTTTCCCCCCGTAGCTGTCTTGTCTGCGATGTCAAAAGGAACAGTTTGCCGTTTTGTCTAAAACGTGAGTACGTTTCTGTCATTTTAAGAGCAATTTTAAAGGTATGTTCAAATATTTTCGACATATTGTGAACTTATAATATTTTTAGTTGGTTTGTGTTAAGTATCTGTGGTTGAAGAGCTGATTTTAAAGGAAAAACCTAAGTTTCTTTCTGTTGCTCCGAACAGGTCGCCGCTGCAATTCTATGCAAATGGCAACGAGCTCAAAAAAGACAATTCAGTAAGTTCTCTACATTTTCTTTTTCAGTTTTAAGACATAACTCACGCTTAGAAAAATGAATGTAGTGAAACTGAACCAGAAAATCCTAGATAATTCACCCATTCCTGGAAGAGTTCACCGATGGTGTGCTAGCTTGAAGAAAATGTAAACAAGCATCATGTGCGAAATCGAAAAGTAAGCTTAAATATTGTTTTTTTTTTAGGTCAAACATGGAGTGGACCGAACAACACGACCATTGTTTATGCCAAGAGATTCTAGTCCTTGAACTGTTCAAGTTCAAGAAAGGGAGCATTGGAAGAGGTCAGATATGGGAAAAAATCGCCAACAATCTGAACGACTTTCAGCTTCCCCGATTTAGGGTAACCAAGCGTGCGGTCAGACAAAGATACTCCTTGTTAAGCGAGAAGTTCAAAGCAAAGATGTGACAGGAGGAGAAGGCTAGTGGCATTGAAACAGATGTGAAAGCGAAACTCGGCCAAGCACTCGCTGTCATCCATCTCATTTAGGTCAAACTTTCCATAGCAGTCATAGGGAAAATCTGTGTTTTTGGAGGTGTTAGCATCGTAAAGAAGAACAAACTCGTCCTCTGATATATTGTCATCGTCAAAACTTTCAAGGAGAAGGTTACGAATCTCTCTAAAGGATGCCATGACTTCAACAGGTCGAAATTTTGTTACGAAACCGTTCGCACCTTCGGCAGGTTTTCTTAAGGTTATTTTTTGCACCTTTACGACAGCGACCTCTTCCCAGTCCCCGTAGGTTATGACCACCGTCGCAGACACTCGCCGTCGTCGGATCTTAAGGTCCCTACTACTGTCCCTTGGTAAAGACTGACTTTAAGAGACCTTTGTCACTTACAACAACAACAACAACAACAAAATAATGCTTTATTTGCATGACCATAAAGGAATTACGGTATTGCAAAAGCTACTAGTCTAAATTCAATTACTAATTCAACTAATTGGTGTAAAACATTACAAAAACATTACAATTCAGAAACAAGATTTACCTTTGCTGAGAATGGATACTGTGCTTGCACTTTAAATATCTGCAAGGCATAAGTTCAGTATTTCATCATCATTTCCCTTATAACACCTCCAGGTGGCGTGTAAAATTCAGTATTTGAAATAAAATATGTAAATAAAAATATCAAGAGTGGGAGCATAAAGAGATTTACTTCCTGTCAAATTTGGCTTTTACTACAAGTTCTGCAGCAAAACTCTGGGGGAAAGGCTGGGACCAATCATACTAACAAGATGAGGAGGGGAAGGTCAGGTTTCTCAGATTAATTATCACAAGCTATTGGCCACTAATGACCAGGAAACACTACCAGTAAGTTATAATACCACTACAAAGGTTTGTCCTCAGATCAGCTGCTTTTCTTGTTTTTACTTCCTCACGGTACACTGGCATTTTCAAAATTGGGCCCAAGGAAATGTGTTCCTCTTGAAAATATATGTTACATCTCAAAACTCAATAACACTGTGCAAACGTCTTACCGGTTCTAAAAGGTTTGTAGAATCCAAGAAATGCTTTTTATAAAAGTCTATGATACCAGGTAGGTCCTGGAATGTATTATCTCCTATCTGATAATGATTTCCTTTGTTGTTAATGATGTAATGACTGACTTTGCTATTCTCACTGAAACATAAAAATAGTAACAATGTTGTAATTGGATTTGCATCTTCACAGATGACATTGACCATAGAACTTGAAGGGTCTAGCCCGCTTCTGTTGCTGAAGCGTATTCAGTAAATGATGTGAATACTTTGAGTTGCAGTTGTACATTTAACAGGGTTCATACACTTTTTCAGACCAAAAATTCTTTTCAAGGACTTTTCAAGGACTTTCCAGGACCCTACTTAGAAATTTCAAGGACTTTTTTTATGACAATTTTACCTCAAAACCAAGAAAAATGTTTGTGTTAACATCTATGTTTTGGGTTTACAGATAGTGCAGATATTTTTCGATCTTGTTCAATAAAAAATCAATGACTTTCGAGGACCGAAAACGAAATTCAAGTACTTTCAAGGCCTTGAAATCAGACTCCTGAAATTCAAGGGTTTTCAAGGGTTTTCAAGACGTGAACAAACCCTGATTTAATGGAAAGACAGACAGACAGACAATCAGACAGACAGACATATTAGGCTCATGCTTGGATGGTGCCTGTCAATCATCTTGCTTTCTCAATAACAAATCACACAGACCCTATGCAAAAATGAATGCCTTTAAATTATTCTTTTGCTAATATTTAATATAGCCTCAGTAACCTCGTATGGGTTAACAAATTCTTTAGAATTTTGATTTCAAAAACAAGGTTAGTGAGGCTATTTTGAATACGAACAAAAGAATAATTTAAAGCAGCCATTTCTGCATAGGGTCTATGATACTACTGGATCAACTCTCAAATTGAAAAGTAAAAAAAAAAAACCATTGCGACAAGGTACAAAGGCCATAATTTGCAATAACAACAGCACTGATATCTTATCTCTGCAAACACATGCAATATTCACTCAAGGCATTTTCAACCAATAAAATCTTTTTGTACTTTAAGAAAAACAGTGAGGTTGAAACACCTGGTCATCTGAGCAGGGTTCCCCCAAGCTTAACGCATACATACACTAAACTAACAAAAATGCTACTCCAGCACTTGGTAAACAAGCCACTAATTTGGCCTTCTGATAACAAGTTAGAAGCACTAACCATAACATAAACACACTTTCACTTTTTAATGCATTAACATTTCAAATCCAAGTGTTATTAATATTGAACCAGTGTTAAATGTATTGTCTGATTCAAGTAATCTGATTTTGTACCAAGTGTCTTCTCCAGTGAGAGGACATGAAAAATAAATAGTGCATAACGACTTGTAAGGAAACATACTATATGTGTAAATGTATGTACAACAACTCATGAATCTGGATACGAACTGCTGGCAATGATACACACATGTAAAAGTACATAAAATAAAAAGTGTGATAAAAGATTGCATCAAGAAATGATGATCAATGAAAGAATACAAGAAGGAATTGTTAGAAAAAGACATGACAGCATCATCTTAGCATGGTCAATGACATCAGATTACTTCCTCTTTCTGAATTACATGCCCGTGATTATTCTCGTGGGCAGATATTTATCACGTAACTTCCAATAAGAAATAGTTTGCTTAGTTTATAAAGATTCCCTACATGATGACACCTAGTAAAGGCAACAGTGTTCAACTGGATCGATAACAAAGTGAGTCATGTTTTCATAAATAAACTTGCACTTTCAAAATGACCATTTCCCACCACACACGTCATTGCCTCTGTATTTGTAAACACGTTCAACTCCCTATAACTAAGCTTATTAATTGTCCAGTTCACATTTCGACATTATATACAAATAAGCATCCTTTCACTACCAACACAAGACTTTTCAACCAATTGTGTGAACGGTTATTTGACAAATCTATGACAGAAGCCAAACATCGGTATTTAAAATTGCATAGCAATGTAGTGACATGTTCAAGAGAACATTATCGTGTGTTGCTAGATGTCTTGACGTTTTAAACCGGAGATTTACAGGACTAAATTAAGTAAAGACTCTGAACCTATCGAAATACCGTTACGAAACAATCGGAGTCGTGTAAGGGAATTTTTACGTTCAATTAAACGCTGTAGCTTAAACAAGCTTTACAGAAAAATGAACATGAAATATTTGAGCTTAATCAAAACTTCCATAAGAACAGCTTATAAATTATTTGGTGATTAATAAAAGCCTGCATGGGCATCATAATTTCAAGTCATTCAAGACAGGGAAACCAAAAAGGCCGTGGCTACATGAGAAAAAACTGCGACCTTACCTCACAGAAAGAACAAAATCGCCTGGAATCGATCTACTATCACGAATAAGGTAAGTTCCAGGCCTCCTTCCACCCAAGTATAATTCAGACTTTTCTCGAGTTATGCAGCCAAAATAACAGCTAAAACAACAAGAAAATGACCCGTTAACTACAGAAAACATATTCTGAATGAAAGCAGGAACTGCTTACCTGAGCTGGCTGTGGTTTGAGCGACTCATGTTGATCACAGAACTCAACAATCGTTCAAATTATACACAAATCGCACGGTACTACTTCGCGCAGCTTTCACACTAAAACATCACCGTCACACGCACACGCTAGGTGCATAGTCCTCTACATGAAATATGGCTGTTCAGTTGTTATTTCGCTAGTAGCATTGAAACAGCCACAATAAACAGCGATCACGAAGTCAAGTCGAAAGATGCTGATCAACTCGAATACAAGATCCGGAAACACTTGGTGAGCGAAAAGGGGAGGGCTTTCGTCGAAGGGAAGGGTTATTAGTCACCAGGCTGTGCCGCGATCAATCACGTGAGCATTGAATCAAGATGGCGGACGAATCTGAAAGAAGTCGTCTTGTAGCTGAATTTTCTGGAGTTACTGATGTTGATGCGGAACGGGCTCAGTTTTACTTGGAGTCCTCTGGTTGGGATCTGCATGTGAGTGTCCTGTTTCAGTTTTTCATTAGTCATTGTTGGACTATTTCATAGGTTCCCTGTTTATTATAAGCTCATTATGAGCTTTTATTTGACTTCCTCTTTCACATTTAAGCTTGCATGAAAGTTTCATTTAATCTTAGCTTCACTAAATCAGGAAGTTGTTTGATTTTAATGAAGATGAAAGTGATCATCGCAGTTATATATGGTATTCGGTCATTCGCAGTTATATATGATATTCATATATCCATACTTTAATTCATCACTCACGGGTATATTACAAACCAACAAAATGACTAGCTCCCAGTTGGCTTGTTAGCTTAGTTGATAGAGCACTGTACCGGTATTGCAGAAGTCATGGGTTCAACAACTGTACAAGTCTGAATTTTTTTGCTTTATTTTCACTACTACCTATTATAGTAACTCTATACTTTGAAATTTTAACTGAAGATGACAGAAGATTCTGTTGAAACATCTTTTTAAAAAACGTCGTGAATTTCCATAAAATCGGCTTCATAACTGTCATGTTCACTCTCATCTACTTTATTAATTTTTAATCTGCAGTTCAAACATTATGATATTCATAATTATATTCATGGTCATTTGTTTGATTTTAACTAATTTATAGGTCGCCATCAGTAGTTTTTATGATACAATGGGAGAGGATGATGGGAATTTAGGACGCAAACCAACTGAAGAAGAAGAACCGGTATCAGTTATGTTATGAAGCAAAATGATGCTTTAAAAGTTTACTTTAACCTTATTTAAGAAAAAATTGGCTGGGGAAAATGTAGCTTCCAAGACAACATAGTGCAGATAGTAAAAGGAATGTATGAAGCACCAGCAGATTTTGTGATTTACTTACTAGTTGTGAATCATTGGTGGGAAAAAACAGATCATTTGTTTTTGTTTCAACTGAATATCATGAATTTCATTATTTGTATCGACTGTCTTTCTATGCAGAAAATAAACATTTTCAAGAACCTTTTTGAACCATGTATCCAGCTTTTACCATTGTCAGGGTGTTGAGTAGATTTCAAACTAGGGGCAGTCCCTAGGGCTGGTACACCTTACAGCTGTATACGAAATTCACGGGCGACATCACAAAGCACACAACAATGGAGAAATAATACAAAAGAATGATACAATAAACCAAACACAATGGAAGAAAACGATAGACTGACAATGGACTTGGTACTTGGTGCAGCAGCTGTCCCCAGAAAAACCTTGATGGAGATGTTGCAAGTAAAAATTAAATTCATTTTTACCTTAATTTTTACCTGCAACAGATATCTTTTGAATTAACTAGCAAAGTATGAAGAATGGCATTTCAGTTTATACTGTCTAGGACCAACAGCAAACGCCAACCAGTAAACAGCATTTTAACTTCTATTTTTCTTCATTTTGATGTGCATAATGTTTTTTCTTTTGTGTGTGTGTGATGTACATATCCCTGACAAAGGAAGATTAAACCTATTGAAGAACTCAGTCTAAATCCCTATTTCTTTTGTACTCAGCTGCCTAGCTCTAGACCAAGACGACATGTTCAAGCTCGGACAGGGTAAGTCAAAGGGCAAAGTTATAAATTTCTGAAAAACGTTTAAGTGACACTGTTTTACAATGTATATTCTGTTTTGTACAAACCTGTTTTTAGAGGGAACATTGCATCACTAGCAAGCATGCAGGCTGAAGAACATAGTGATAGTGAGGATGAGGAAGGACAAGCTTTTTATGCTGGTGGCTCAGAGAGAAGGTACAATGTATGTAACTATATAAAAATTATGTAATGTATACAATGTCCCTCTAGGCATTTAGCCAAAAATTGAAATTGGTCAATGTTAAAGAGGCACATCTACTCATGAATTTTTTAAACAAACTAAAATATATATGAAGCAAGTTATGATGGGTGTCCATTGGAAATCTGGTACCCTTCTTTTTAAACTTTATGTCCTTTCATCTATCATATCTATATTATACAAGATTATTTATGGAATGATATAAATTACAATATTATTAATTAACTGCCACAAGTATTAAACATGAGTTTCGTTTTCCCTCCAGAACATTTTGCCAAAAAACACCTTTTGAAGCTCGTCCAGCTGTTTTCTGGTCAGAATCTAGCCAAAAGAACCAGAACTGTCCAAAACTCTGTTTCCTTGTCGAGCTCCTCACGCCCTTCTGTTCCTGATGCTTAAAATATTAGCTTTCTGAGTTCAGGCATGCCCAGAAAACAAAATTTCAGGTTTCTGTGACAGTAGGATCCAGTTGTCCAGTTGTCTTGTTTTCTAACTTTCTGAATGTAATTTTTACTTGCTAACTAGTGGACAGCAAATTCTTGGTCCACCCAGGAAAAAACAGACTTCAGATGACTTCACTCAAAGTATATTCGATGAAGCAAAAAGGTAACTTGATAATTGGTGTGACTAATATGAAGATGCTGTCTATGTCAGCATCTTTTAAAAAGGTTTCAAGGGCAAGTCTGTAAACTTTGAGGAACAGACAAGAAATCTCATAAAACAATTTACTCTGCATTTGTAATTACTGATAGTTAAATGCAACTTGCAACCTCTATTAAGCGGCCACTTATTTAGCAGCCACCCTCCATTAAATGGCCACTTTCTAAAGTCCTGAATTATTTTTCACAAAAATGCTGTATTCGATACCTCTATTCAACGGTCACCTCTATTAATTAAGCGGCGGCGGTCACCTTTTTGCTGTTGCAAGGTCATTATTTATTGCTTTGTTACCTCTATTAAGCGGCCAGCAAATTATCTTTTCAAGCAAAATGGTGACAGGAAGACAGCAAAAAGAATAGGTGAAAACTGATAACAACAACAACTGTAATGACAAGTCACAAGCCACAAACACATGCAAATCTTTCACATCCAGTGCTAAAAGCACCCACTGTTCTGTGGCACAAAAAAGAAGTACAGTACAACTTTACATGGAATGGAAATGTGTCAGTACAGGGCACATGATGTTTTGTTACAATGATTTTTTAATATACTGTATCTTCACATATCACATACACTTTTCAACAAGCATTTTGCAATATAGAGTCAATAAATCACGTTGACTGCTATTTGTGCCCAATTTATATTGTACATGTACCTCTATTATTAATGCAGTCAACCTCTGTTAGCGGCCAGTTTTCAAAGTCCTGAGGGTGGCCGCTTAATAGAGGTCACACTGTACATCAGTGTTCATTATCCTTCAAATGTGTTCTCTGAAATTGGGTGTAGGAGGTTGGCTAAAATTATGATTTTGGATTTTTTTCTTATTGATGTTCCCACCCATTTCAACAGCAAAATGTTCTTCCATTTTGCAATCATGAAATACCGGTAAATATATTTTGTACTATAAAGCAACTAAAATTCTGAAAAGTGGATGGTGTGACTGGAATGTCATCTGATATCTCTCATTCTCAGTTGGGGCTTATTTGATCACTTTGTACATTTTGATGCGCCACAGGCAAATGAGAGTTCCCATCTTCCAATCCATTATTCCTCTTTGTGAGGCCCATGTGTTCTGATGACATGAAAAGTTTTAACATACGATAAACATAGCACTGAAATTGTCTCCTTATTACGGGGCTGTCATTGAGGGCTGGGCGCTGAGGATTTTCCCTCGGCTGATGTTTTGAGTTATATCCCTGGCCACTATGATAGAAAAACAGCATACAGTCTTCAGCACAACTGCTAGAATCCCTAGCTGCTTTCTGCATATCCTTAGCTTTTTAAAACATTTAGTGATGGTCCTGTTTTTAACATTCCACTGTTATTTTTGTAGACATGGAGCTGAAGTCGTTGCTGATGAAGATGTTGCTGGACCAGGCCCAGAAAAACATCGCCCTGCTTTCAAGGGTGCAGGTATGAAGAGTACAAAGATGACAAGATTTTGACATTGTTGATTAAAAGCTTACATCTCCCCTTTAACTGTACAGGGTATCGTCTTGGTGACATAGCTGGAGGAGGATCACAGCCTCTTCCAGGGACGGTGTCAAGCACAAATAACAGCAGTGAACCAGAACAAGTATGACAAGATGTCTTGTATGCCTTACTCATGCAAATGCTTAATTTCTGACAAGGAGTTTGCCAGAGAAACCTGATACATGTGCCAGAAGCAGTGATCAAGGCTACTGTGTAACTGCTGGAATTTATTTTCTGCCTACCAAACTCATCACTCACTTTATTTTTTGTAGCATATGCAAACTTTATCATTTACAACCTGGTTGCCATTTTTAGTCACTACTTTTCTGGGGCTTTGGTCAGAATTTGTTGACTGAGCAGTCATTTTCTGTGTCACTTTCTTTTTCCTTTTTTGCAAAGAGACCTTAATGTTGTTTCAGGCAAAGTTTTCTTAGGGGGACTACCAGAATTATCTCCAGCTCATGACATCATTAATGAACCTGTACTTTAGTCGCAAACGCCTCTAGACCAGCGAAAGTGCTAGTTTTACCCTGTCCTTTTAGAAAATGAACAAAGGAGCATCCCATGAATGTAAGTGTACAAAATTAACTTCCTTGTAAAGTCATAGCACAACCACTTGAGTTACATGCACAAAGCAAGAGTAAATGTAACAAGTATACTATTTGTCCTGTGAGATCAATTTTATCAGCCTTCACTGATTGAATTGTTCTTTTCTCTCAGAGAGAGGTTGCGCTCAAGTTTTGGTCAAATGGGTTCTCAGTGGATGATGGTCCTTTGAGATCTTTTGATGATCCTGCAAATGAACAATTCTTGAATTCTGTAAAAAGAGGGTAGGTATATTTGACAGATTTTGGTCTTGATTTTATGGCATTTGCAGAGTTTGTTGCTACCACCATTACCATCAACAAACATTACCATCATCATCCTCATTGTCATTGCCATCTTGAACCTCCTTGTCATCACCATCATCGTCTTTGTAATCATCATCATCATCCTCATCAACATCACCACCACCATCATCATTGTCATTATTATCATCATTTGTGAGTGCAACTCAGTATTTAAACAGCTCTGGTGGCACCAGCAAATGGAGATATTTTCTGTGAAACTCTCCAACTGCCTATTGGTGATGTACACTGTATCGCAGTCTGTAACACCATACCAAACTTGTGGGGTATACCTAGTCTCACACACCAATAAATCACTTGACAAAAGGTCCATGTTACATGTTGTCCTCACTTTCTGATCTTAGTCAAAAACACCAGTTGCATAATCACTCATGTCTCAAATTACCATCATAATCATGGCAAACAAATTGAGCAATGTTGTGCTCTTATGATAACATCTGTCCATTGTTCAGTACTATTTTCTGTTCTTTCCTCAATCTCTTCCTCAAGCCAATTCTCCTATTGATCAATGTAAAAATTTAGACATTCCTTTGTGGACCTTTTTCTTTCACCAGTGAAATTCCACAAGAGTTACTAAGACTGACAAGGAGAGGAGAGGTCCATGTGAACATGGAAGATCACAGGCATGAAGAGTACATCCCGCCACCCAAACCTAAAGTCCAGGCATTCGCTGGGGCAGGGCACAAACTAGGGAGGTAAGAAAAAAAATGCACTTTTACAGTTTTGTTGAGTAAGTGTCTTAGTTATTATTTTTCCAATCCAAAGAATGATAATTAATTAATAATATTAATCATCATCACATTTATTTACCCTCAGATTTAAGGGTAGCTTATACAGCTACAGTCGAACTTAGATTATCCGGACCTTGATTATCCAGATTTTTCGATTATCCGGACTTGCTTAGCTGGTCCCAGTTTTTCATGAATATTAATTAGCCTTATTTAAGATCGCAGCAAAACTTTTTCCCTTCAAATTTAGTAATGAATCTCCGGTTCAAACTGAATTTGTTTCACTTCAAAACACAAATCTGTAGCGTTGCAGTGCATTTCTCTGAGCTCTGATTTGCTCGTGTTCTTTGCTCCACTTGCTCAGTCATTCAGTTTTAGTTTTGGCTTATTAATATTCATATTTTTCAATCATCCAGACTCTCGATTATCCAGACTATTCAGCTAAGTCCCCACGAGTCCGGATAATCAAGGCTCGACTGTAGTATCTCCAAGCATTTGAGAGATGAGAGATAGAGATAGACCACCTTACCAGGAACTACATCCCCTACTCTTTTCAAACAGCATGTGGGTTCTTTAAAGTCCCACAGATTATTAGCATTGTGAGACAGGACCTACTGTTTATCATCCTTATTGGGGACGACTAGCAAGTCTAACCATTTTCAGATGTCATTAAAGGCAGCACTTTCTCCTCAATTATTTAAAGACCCTGAGTGTTGGTATGGCTGGGATTTGAACCTGCGACTTACCACACAGTAGTCCAGTGCTCTACCAACAAAGCTAACCGGTCGGTGGTATTAATAATTATTATGCTTCCACAATTTAATAATACTGATCATCATCGATGACACTATTATCATGCCGACATTGCTTTGCCATTGTCATGGCCTTCAGTTGCCCACATGTTGGTCATCATCATCATCATTATCATCAACATCAATCATCATCATCATCAATCATCATCATCATCATTATCATCATCATCCTCATCATCAGTTGTGGAGGAACAGTAGTCTGATGCTAGAATCTTTCAGATGTTTAGCATCTATATTCAACCCGGCGGCCCATTCTATCCATGTGCAAGGGGTATAAAAATGACATAAGTGAAGTGTGACTTCATCTTGGAAGCCGTTCCATCCTGGAACATCACTCCAAATATGCATGCATGTATGCTATTTCTTGGGCTTGCATTTGCATAATCATTGCTTGCAGCTGTGTTTGCATTTGAGGTTGTGTCGCACTCATGAGCCTGACTTTAGTGAAGAGAATTAATTTTTGTGTATTCATGCTCGTGAAATTCAGCAAAGGCTTGCCAGGAAATAACCATAAAGTAAAAGGATTTTAATGCATAAACGAAGGACCAATCATGTAACAGTGTAAGCAAGAATATGCATGTTGAAATATGGATTATCTTAGATTTCTTAGTGTTATTTTATTTTTTTAGTTATTTATGAGATAAGTACAGGACACTTTTGATAACAGTTCTTTCTATTAGAACTGATAGGTTATCCTGTATAAATATTCGCGTTATAATTATTATTATTATTATTATTATTATTATTATTATTATTATTATTATTATTGTATGAGGAGCAGATAATCATGTTGTTGGCCTTCATTCCTCTTTAGTCCAGCTCCTGAAGTGGAGTTCCATTGTGCACCGGAACAGGATTCACCAGCAGCCAGCAGCCAGGCGGCAGCACCGAGTCCTGTTGATGAGTCACAACCTGTAACCAGCATACAAATCAGACTTGCGGATGGAACGCGGTAATATTCAGGCCTCTCAGGCGCCGTCTACGTCAAAAGCTATACCTTAAATTCATTTTCGCTTTTTAGAGCGCTTTTCAATTGAGTGTCGTAAAACCAAAACCAAAGCAATTACTCTGACCAATCACAACAGAAGTAAGCAGTGCAATGAGCCAATCAGAATACGAAGCAATTACATGTAGCCGGTGCAAAGCGCGGGAAAATACGCGCGTGCAAGTCACTATTGGTATTGGTTTTGCTTCTCATTGGTTCAGAAAGTGGCGCGAGTTTTCCTGGCCAATCACAGAGCGAAGCCATGCAAAACCAAAGCAAAACCATAATTACTTTCGACACTCAATTGAAAACCGCTCTATGCTTCATTTAGAGTGATTTGAAATGAATGACGTAAAATCAAAACACTTCTCTGGCCAATCACAGTAGACGCAAGCTGTGCAATGAACCAATCAGCGTCAAAAAAGCGCGGGAAAATGCGTGTGAGTAAGGTACGATTGGTTTTGGTTTGCCTCTCTTTGGTTAAAAAAAGTGGCGCGAGTTTTGCCAGCCAATCACAGTGCGAAGCAAAGCAAACCATAGTAAACTTGAAAGCCATTCTATTTAGTAAGCCCTGTTGCAAGACGAGTGTCTTCTGTGCAAACTGAAATATGTTATAAAAAAAGGGATTGAGGCCCTAGAATCCGGTCAAACAACATGCATATTACCTTGTATGAGCGTTACCGTGTCTATTTAACAATTAGATTATGAGCTCGAGATTTCTATCGCGTGATAGCTGATGAGGGCGCAGCCCGAATCAGCTATCACGCATACAAATTGAGAGCAAATAATCTAATTGTTTTAGTATAAATCTACTAGTCGTTCAAAACTAAACAAGTCAATTGTCTAAATTCTCCTCGCAGACACGTCGAAAACGCGAAGAAGCGGCCGCCATTTTGTTGACAATCGCTACTCACTATCATCACAGAATAGATAGCGAGTAGCGTAGCCAATCAGAGAACGGCATTCGTGATAGAACGCTAGTAGATTTATACCAATAACTGATAAATTATATTTCATTGTTAACCTATTTAAAAAACTATTCTTAAAACACCCAGTGTGTATTTGTGGCAACTCAATTACACTTTCTCGAAATTCTCCTGTCATCTGAGACGTTACATATTCCCTTCACAAACATCATGGAGACAAATGATGTTATGTTGTTTACTTTGCAGCATGGTTTCAAAATTCAACCACACAAACACCGTAGGAGATATTCGCCGATTTATCTGTGCGTATCCTTTTCAACGATTCAGGTTTGAGCGTCGTGGCTAGCTTAGTTCGTGTTGAGACGTATTACGAACTGAAATGTTTGGGAGAAGGAGTTCTAGTTATATATGCTGTCTTATGAAGGTTGTATGCCCCTGGTTTCGATTGTACGTGCTCTTTCTGCCGTTATGTGCATTTATAGAATCTGGGGTAAAATCTTATTTCATTCTTGCGATGTACATAGCACTCAGTTCATGTACAGTAATACGTGTGGATTTGGTTCGAGTCCCAGAAAAACAAACAAGATCATTGCAACCAAATCAATCACGAACGAAGTAAAGAAATGCCACGCTAAACGAGAATTACTCTTAATACAACCTTGAAAACTGCTGTCAGTCGAGTTTGGCATTAATACTGGCACTGGCATGGAATCAGCGTCGGCATCATTATTTGCATTAGCATTTGCTATAGCATTAGCAGTAGCATTGACATCAGTAGCATCAGCTGTAGCAATAGCGTTGGCACTGGCGTTAGTTTTAATACTGATATTGGTATTAGTATTTTACGAGACTCTTACGAGACTGGAGTAACATGAATTCAGCAAAGCCTTCAGATAAACACTGATCAACGTAGCTCACATACACAGGTATCTATTTCTTACCCCGTCTCTCTAACGATATTAGGGACTTTATGCACATGTCATCGGCTTCCCCGTGGGGTCGAACCCCGGGCTAACCAGGGGGATTGTAAAATCAGTCAAGCAAACTTGAGGAATTTCCCCGGAGGGTCGGGGAATCTCTGAAGACAAGTCCCCTGGGCAAGTTGTCTCTCAGCTGAAAATTCCCGTGACATCCTTTTCAAACTAGTGAATTCCCCCACCCTCTAATCTTTGATCGTAGAACAATGTCAAGATTTTCCCCTACCCTCGGGCAAAGAATCCCGTCCATCTCTTTGTATTCCCCCACATATCTCCCTGGTAGGCCCGGGGGTCGACCCCGCGGGGAAGTCGATGACATGTGCATTAAGCATCGACAACGGGAAAGGCAACGGGGACGTGAGACTGTGAGGGAAAACCCAAATGTCGCATTGCGCATGTCTGGCGCGAAATATTTTGACGTTCTGCTTCGGGGCCCGACGTGAGAAAGCTTAGTTTGGCGTTGAGTGAAAACGTGAGTAGCATTTCACATATTTTAGCTCTATTTTTGCCCCCAAATTGATAATTTTAATATGGATTGATACCTTAAGATACCAAGGAATAGAATCATTGAGTTGTTGCCTGATTTTCTTCCCCAAACTATAAGCTTAAAAAATTTGATCAGTCGGCTGTTTCAAAACAAAAAGCTAGCGCCAATGCCTCCGAAATTAGAAATGATTTGCGAGTCTCGCACTGTTTATCGACAGTTCTCTCTAACATTACTTTTTCGCATTCTAACTAAGACATACTAGAGCTGTTAATTTACACTAAACCTGGCCGAGAAAAATAACTAGTCATCAGTGTTGCTCAAAACTAACGTCCAAAATTCTCTATCATATCGTAGTTTTCAGTTCAAATTCCTAGATGTAAAGATATGGAAATTGACATGCATGCTCGTACTGCTAAAGCGTTTCTCGCAAATCCCGGCCTTCGATGCAGAACATTTCAATTGAGTTCATGTTAATCTAGTCGCTTCTTCTAGGTAATATATTGGTGATTTTTATTTTATTTTATTTTATTTTATTTTATTTTATTTTATTTTATTTTATTTTATTTTATTTTATTTTATTACCTCGGCTAAAAATGTGATATCTAATCTCCGACAAACACTTGTCGTTCTCCAGCTCTCTCAGTTCCTCTCCGTTCTCTCAGTTTGTACAACAGTAAAAAATCTACGTCGGTCATATCATCATTAAAATGGCTGAACGCGAAGGAATATTTCGAGAGAAGTTGGCGTCTTCGGCGGCTGCTTAACTGCTTTCAATTTCACTCCACAACCGCGTCCTCTCCCCAGTATTTTCTCGGTTTTTCCGTCGTTGTTTCGTGTAAGCTGTAAGTTATAGACTGGTAAAAGGACCTACCTTATTAGAGTTTTCTACACCGGCAGTAAATGCTTTGAATTTCTTCCTTTACTAATACTGCTCAACGTTCAGCTCAAGACCACAGATGGCAGCACGGAATTTTGTTCTCATGACAACGTTTCCAAATAAGGAACTCACCGATGATGGACAGACTTTGACGGAAGCAAACCTTTTAAATGCAGTGATAGTGCAGCGTTTCAAGTGAGTGAGATCTGGGGATAGTTGGAGCCGAGGCAGCGAGAACCTGGGTATGCGCCTAAAGCACATGGCAAGCACGTGTTTTGTTTGCAGGTGACTGTAATCTGATCCGTTTTCGTATACAGGCAGAAGTGGTGCAGGTAGAGACTGCATTTGACAAACTTTGGAACATTAGTGACTTTCCGCCCAATGGTTATAGCAAATAAGATGTTTTTTTTTTTTAATTATTATTTTGAGAAAAGCTTCTAGGAAGCCCTGTGGAATAAAACTGCGCCCAAACGCGAATGTTTACTATTTTGTACGGATAGATTGGTTTTAGCTGAGCTGTTTTAAAAAAAAAATACACAAATTGTTATAGTCATGTCAAGTAACTATTTTGTGCAGAGGACCCAAAGGGTTAAAGGGAAACTGACATTCGCTTCGTTTTTCTGTGAGAAATGGAATGTGAGGAAACGGAACTTGAAACTTATTTGCTGAGGAAAAAAAGAGAAAGAAACGCGCACTAGGAGAGGGGTTTTGTACATTTAGAGTTTTAGCCCGTTCCAGGCTCTCAGAAGAGCGAAACACGAAACAACGAGCGAAGAACGAGAGAAGAAAATCCCGCGGGGATTATCATGTCATTCTCTCCCCGAAATCCTCGCTATATTGGCAGGTGGTTCAAGTAATATCGGTTTGATGCAATATACTGTGTCAACTGTTCTGTGCGTTCGTATCAGACATTAGGAAGCTTTAGCAACGAGGACGGCACAAAACAATAGGTTCAATAGACACAAACAATCGCTCTGCACGTGCGTTTTACATTTTGGTACATTTCTTTGCCGTCGCCTGCAAAACAGCAACGTGAAATAATCAAAGTTGATTTAGTGACCTTCTCGTATTCTCGAGGACGTGAGCGCATAACGGTAAATGTTTCATTCTTTTTCCTTACTTTAACGCCAGTTCATAGTAATTTAGTCCCTGGAAAGTTCGCCAGCATTTTCCAAGTTAAACAAATTACAATAACCGCGAAAGAGTTGTCAAAATGAGAAGTTATATAATTGTGAAATGACGTTTTCGTTGCCGTCGCCGTCATCGTTGCTAAGGCTCCCTATTAATGGGGAAAGATACAGAGAATTTGCGATCTTCGAGCAGGTATTGAAGCCAATAACTGTCTCTTTTCTTTTCTGCTGTCTGTCTGTCTGTCTGGCTGTTTGTCTGTCTGTCTGTCTGTCTGTCTGTCTGTTTGTCTGCCCTTTTTCCATTTCATTGTTTTATTTGCGACAATGTAACTTCTCTTCCCCTCTGCAATGCCACATCTTTTCAAATTCTTTTACTTAGATCCAAGCTCCTTCATGACTTAGCACCGTTATATGTAACTGTGAATGGAGATGTGCTACCAGCCATTGGGTGGGTGGGTCCTCATAAAATTTGCGCTCCAGTGGTTAGCAACCCACTGCTACAGTTGCGCTGAAGTCAAAACCAAATACCCTGGGGAGAGGGGTACGCAGTTAAGGGTCTACAGTAATATTGCTTGATCTTCCTGCAAATTGTTGTGAAGTCGGACTAATTGAACTGAACGAAACTAAACTTAAGTAAAAAAAAGTGTTAAATTCAAATTCAAATTCACTGGAATGAAGCAGGCTCATTGTCTCAAAAAACAGTCAAATTCTCTTACTGGAAATTGGAGTGAAGCCAGATCCCGGGGGGAACTCGCATATGAAAGGGGCGGGGATGCTCGTCGGAAATTTTGAGTTAAACCCCTAAAGGAGACCGATCTGGGCGTGGCCGAAGCTTTTTTTGACCCCTAAAAGAGACCATGTTTAAACACAGACAGATGAAAAATACAGTGACTTTTAATGATGGCAAAGACATTATCATCTAATACTTTTACCCATAAGTAGTTTTTAAAAGCATCGTCATAAATCTTCAGTTCATCATATTCGTGCAACCCTAAACGAGACCTTCAGGGCTGAATATAATGGCGTTTTGCCCAGAACACCTTAAGTGAGACCAATATCCGACATTTACACCCCTAAGCGAGACGACGAGCATCCCCGCCCCTTTCATATGCGACTTCCCCCCCCCCCCCCCGAGCCAGATAAAATAAACTGGACTTAACTAACGTAAAGAAAAGAAGATTCAACTGATTCAAAACAAGAGCCAAGTTGGACGGATCGAGCTGTGACCGCAGCCAGTGCATATTTCAGTTCAGTAACGTTCAAGGGGACGTTGCACGATCATTGCTCCATAAAACAATTTGAAATTGAACTGGGCTAAACTAAACTAAACTAAACTAACTACCGTAGAGAACCAAACAAGATTCAAGTAGCACGGATAGAGTGGTGAGCCTGATACATTCCAGCCAATGTTAATTTAAATTAACATTAACTGGAATGTAGCATGATCATTATCTCGTGAAGCAGTACAATTATCTCGCGGTGAAAATGTTGATTTGCAAAACTACGAGCATCCTTTGATGGTACTAGCTGTGCAGGATAGTAAACAATCTCGACAGCTTTTACACAATGCTTGATTAATGTAAATGGCAGAGACAAAACGATAAGGGATATCTCATTTTCAGAAAATTTCACTTCTGTGATTGAAATTGTTCTCGTGATGTATCTAATACACAAAAACCAATTTTTTTCCAGTGAACCTTCTTTCAACGGTTTTGATATCTTGTCAGTGTTATCAAGGAGTTAGGCGCGTAGGAAGTTTACGAATTACAACAAATGTTGTCAGTAATTAGAAATGCTTGTGCATTCAGGCCACACGCTTAAATATACGTGCAAGACTCGTTCAGATCCGCCTTCAAAACACGTTCTTCAGCGTCCAAAAAGTGGCAGCAAAAGTTTGATTTTGCGCCGCTCAGCGGGGCCGCGTTTCTTTTTCGTTTTTGTGCTCGTTTGGCGTTCAATTCCGTCGTTTAATACGTTATTTTTGCGCCAGGCAAAGACCAAATGTTGGGGAATAAATGTAAAAGAAAAAAATCTAATAACTGAATATGAGATCGAATAAATCAATGTTTCTATAGCAGGAAGAAATTTTTACATCGCTTTTCTGTGCGTGTTTGTGAAAGCGGAAAGTTGAAGGACTAAACTGAAAGAAAAACTGATTCAACGCTGTCAGTTCCAACGGGAACTGGCAAGAAGAACCGAAAGGAAGAAGAAAACAAGACAATCAACCAGTCCAGAGACGGTTTTCAGCATTTTGTCAATTTATTTCTTTTTATATCGAAATACATTTTGTTCCGCTGCGGATTGCATTTGCTCTGCATAAGTAGAAGCTGAAACCGAAGTTCCGTTGAACTTCCCTTACAGCATGTTAGTTTATGGCCAAGTTTAAGTGCTTTGTCTAAAGCGTTTTATTGTCATCTTTCATTGTTTCTCTTTCGAGTGATTGTTTGGCGGACATTAACTAGCTAATTTGCGATTTGGAGCCAGAGCGCGCCGGCCTTCTTTAAACTTCCTTTTGGAAAGAAAAAGGAGGGCGTGTATTATATCGCTGATGCGAAATCCCACGTTTATTTTGTGAGCTGAAAAGCACGGGAAGTCGCTGAATTGTGTGCTTTGTTTGTTCAAACTTTGAGAAAAAAAGTCAAAAGTTCTCAAGTTCTGTAGCCAAACCAGCCTGACTCCTGTACCTCGGAAATAATAATGATTGTAAAAAGCCGCTTGATGTTTTTTCTTTACTTATTGATTTCCTGTTTCTTTGGTGTGTGTGTTTCAGTTAAAGAACAGACACTCCGCATACCTAACTGAACATAAGCTTTTCCTGCTTGCCATGAAGGAAGTTAAAATTGTCACAAGCAGGAATGTTAAGATATTTACAAAAGTTTTTTGCTCACGGTTTCGAGGTTAATATCAGCTTGGGCAAAATAGTTTTTTTCTCTCCGTCTTTCTTCCTAACGCTCTGTCGTCTTCCATGATGCTATATCTTGCGAATTTGTCTACTTCGAATTCGAGCTTTTTTACATTTTATCTGAAAGCTTAAACTTTGCAATGGGACAACAGAACAAGAACCAGAGCGAGCGAATGACACAGCTTGTCACTGAAACTGCTAGCTCCTACGTCCGCTGGTTAACTGCGTCCTTTTGCGTGCAATCGTCTATCTTGGATGTTCGTCTTCTGTGTTGCCTTGTTCTGCAAGAAGCAAATATGAGATTTTAACAGCGAGCGGATGCGAAGCTTTCTAATGTCACCCTTTAAAGCCCGAATTTGTTTACTCTACGTACGACATAATGTGCACTAAATGAGCGAATTAATATTTTGTACTCGCTAAACTTTCCCAGGGTGCTACCTGAAAGAATAATTGTATTATAATTCTTTTCTTGTCATTGGCAAACTTGATAATCCTTAAGGAGCCTCTCACGTGTAATGAAAGAGAAAAAAAAGAAGTAAAACTACAACTGCCTATGAACAGAACAGATTTAAAGCAACGCTTAATTCTCTGAAAGAGCGATATGTAAATTGTCGATTTTATTTTAATAAGCTGAAAGGTTATAATATAATATTGGAATATTTATTTCCATGTAGAGGGTCGAAATACGTCCCCGGCCAAACTGGTTACTTGGTGACGACATAGCCACTAGTGAGAGTTAGCAGTTTTTAACACGAAATTGCGCCAAAATTGTTTAAAGCGGGATTTGTAAGGTCGTTTTTTAAGCTCGGGCCTGTTTTGGAGCATTTATAAGGAGATTTATCTCGAACGCAAGTAAACTTTATTTTGCACCAAAAGCCAGGTGCAGCTAGCCTCAAAGGGACATATGTTGTTTTTTAAAGTGCAGCTGCATATTGCAACCAAACTACCGGATGAAAAAATCGATTCAAGCAATTTTTCTCTGCGAAATTTCACTTTCTAACGCTCGAACCCACGCTAGAGGCGAGCTCTAACCGGGCGCCAGTCACCCAACTTTCAAATTCTCAGACAGCCAAAAGAAATACACAGATTTCTGCAAACTTACTTGAAAATTTTCGCCTCGATGGAAGAGAGTATCTCTGTGTTTTAATCATATATGAAGCAAGACGTTGTCTCTTTTGCCTGACGACTTTCGGCCTTCTTTCGTTGTCCTCCCGCTCGACTGTTCCCTCATTGTTGTTGCCTGCGAAATAGAAAAACGTACACAAGTTTAAAATGTGCGCTCAATTCTCCCCGGTCAAGTTCCGGAACGTTTTTGTTCAACTTACTTTCGCTGGGTTCCTCAAACCGCGCATTGAGAGTGGCTTGAAGATGGGCGATATATTTGATGGCTTCTTCGATAACTTCGATCTGAAATGCACAAGAAACATAGATTTACCTTTTGGAATTTTTCTGAGACTCACACCGCGAATCTGTTGCGTGTTTCACAATTCCTTACCTTAGAAACACGAGGCCGCGAGGCTGTCGATGGAACAAGTGATCGTAGCCGGGAATATTCCAGAGATTTCATCTGTTTCTTGTAGTTGCGGATACATTTTCTAATTTCTCGACTTCTTGAGTCTTGGAGCTGTTTTTTGCTGTTGTTCTCACTGTTAAACATTTTGCCGAACTGCAGGCTTGTAGGGCTAGGAATAACTGAAGCAGATATGAATGAGCTTTACCGGTGAACTAAGAATTTAAAATCTTTAAGGAGAGCGCGCCTTTAGAAAATAAATAACTCTACCTAACGATGTTACAAATCAAGGAATTATTTACCGGAAAGTTCCTCGGAGATTTTTTGAAGCGTCCTCGTCTTGTTTCTTTCTCGCGCTATCGAATGAGTGAAAAGCCCTGTTTCTGGCGCTAACTATAAATTACCAACATTACAATAGCACAATTCACCTGTAACGGCCGGTGAGACAATGAATTAAAAACACAACTGTTTTCAGCCAATCACGTAGCGAGATTGCCCGGTTAACAATTAAATGTCCCTTTGCGTCGACCAATCAGAATCGATGACATCTGACTACCGAACTACTGGTACGATATTTAATGAAGTTTAGTGTGTGTTTTTTCGTTTCTTGGCGCTTTTTTTCTGTTTCGACCTGTAAAAATTGCTCCCGACAATCCAAGGTGCCTTTTTGGTTCCGTTTTTAGCATTCACGGCTTGCGTCACGTTAAAAACCGAAAGGTTTTTATGTGGGCACATGAGGAGATAAGATCGTTGAGACGAAATGAAGGCGAAATGTGGTGGTTTTATAGTAGGATTCCATTCAATACCATGGCGTTACCTAGAACCATAGAACCACTCTGAGTTTTTCTCATTATTTTAACACATTGACGAGAGCGCTCTTTCGTTTCCATAGCTTTTTCGTTTTCAATTCGAAGAAAGGAAACATTAACATAGGAATAACTTGAGAAAATTGCTTGCTAAAATTAAACTTTCATAAGGTCCTTTTTCACTCCTTGGTCGAATTGCTTGTAGATCTACATACATGTCAGTACAGCTGTTTTTTGTAATTTTGAATCGTCTCCCTCGCCGTGAAAATTTTAGCACTACAAAACCAGTTGAAAGTCTACCGATTAATATGAACTTCGTTTTTCTTGCAATTTTTTTGTCTTCTTTTCCATTAGTTCTCGTAGAGTTGGCGCGTTTTGAGGAGACAGTACTTTATTTTGCTACAGTTTTTTTTATATATATAAACACGTGTTTGAATCCAGCTGCAGTGTTTAAATGCCTGTTCAGGTAGCAACAAGAAAGAAAACGCTTTCTCGATTATTCGGGTGGCTATATTGCCCAGTAAAACAACGAAAAACATCTTGTTTATCCAGTTACGGCGAAGAATTCTCTTCCCAGTAAAATTAAATCAAGACTTCCATAGTACCCTTTGAGAATACCAATAACAACGTTAAACTTGTTTTTGTGGGTAATTTTGTAGGTTATTTTCGGTCTGGCGCCGTCTTTTCTTCCTTCACTCTGTATAATTCAATTAAATATCGTTTTCTTGTTAAGCGCTAGTG
Organism: Pachyseris speciosa; assembly: GCA_016490735.1. Lineage (NCBI taxonomy): Eukaryota > Metazoa > Cnidaria > Anthozoa > Scleractinia > Pachyseridae > Pachyseris > Pachyseris speciosa. The sequence continues at coordinate 167,116 of JAEMWC010001307.1, forward strand.
CGACAGTTCGCCTTTTTGCTGAAATAAAACGATAATGAAATTTTCATTTCTCGATAAAGAGAGAACACTTTATTTTTATAAAGAAGCGTCGTAAAAACACAGTAGGGCATTAATTAGGTCCTCTTCTCTTTCACATCTCGAGAGTTCAGCATTCTCTGCTACTGCAATTTCCCGCTGCTCTCCAACACGCAATACGCGCGTGGAATTATTGTGGCGATTTAATTGTGTTCTGCCGGTTCCTTGATTCGGTAATAAATGCACCAGTGCTCTCATAGAAAATAGCACGCAGATTAGAACGACGGCCAATAAGAGCGAATATTATAACTTTGTTTATGAAATGAACAGCGGGTTCATTGTATCAAACAACTGATTTTTGTCAACTTCAAAGCAGTGACGCTATTTCAAGGAGGATATTCCCAGCTCGCAGTCTCTATACGGCTGGTTTGTTTTGATCCGATATCTCCCGGCAGTTTCATATATACCGTCTTTTATAAAAGCTGAAACAGAATAAGCTGTCAAATTACGGCATATTTAAATTTCTTAAAGCGCCGGTAAATGATTCATTGTAATGTTTCCTCTGCGTTTTTAAGTGTTTAGACCAGCGTACAATTCCAAAAGAAGATTATCCCCGATTCGGTATATACTTTGACATAGAACAAAGGTCTACTTTACATGATTTCACCTGGAGTCTTTTTCTCCCTAATTTAGATTTGACATGGTATGTAAATTCGGCGGAGTGTTTTCCTTTTGGGAAGATCTAAATGCGAAACTGCCTTTTATGGTTGGTAAATAAAACGATTTTTCCAGCTGGTGTTCCTACGACGTAATTTAGACGCCATAAACATCGGCACATTTTGACATTAGAAAGAACTCTCATGCGATTAGATCTGCAAACTGCTGATCGAATGGAATTAATGACACTGGGAGGTTAAAATGCGCCTTCACTGCATGAACTTACTTTATTTAGGAGTTCAAAGAAATTACAGTCGTAAGGTTTAGAATTACGGCAAACAGAATTGTTTTCCTTTTAATTCATTTGTATTTTGGAATAAGGGGTAAACTGCTGTGATTAATTGTGAAAAGATAGCTTTAAAGTTCATATTCAGCATACCAGCGACACTGTTGTTGCATGCAAACTCTTAAATTATGTCAAAAAAAAAAAAACTTACTGAGCCTTACCGCGAACTAGGAACAAGGGCACACCCAGGGACTCGCTCCTATGCACGTGGAGCGTGTTTCGTGCGCGTGCTTTTGATGTTTGGCTTGTCACATAACCCGAATTTTTCGCGTTCGCTCTGCATTGTCTTTCATGAAACCAATCCCGTGAATCTCATGCCTTTACGAGTGACAACGGTCGAAGTTCTTCTTTAGCTATCACCCAGCCATGGCAGAATAAAAATCAAACCTGTTGGTATGAAGCAAACCGGCCATGTAAACAATCACTTGGTTCTTCAGACATGGCACATAAGGAGGATTGGAGTTAGGCTGCGCTTACTCCAGTTAACTGATAAACCATACTATTTGGTTTTGACCCAGCACTTGGTAAATCAATTTGACTTTGGCCTTTATAGAGATTTGTACTAACATTCACCCAAAAGCCTTTCAGAGAATCTCACCAAGCCGTCCATCTCGTGTGCTTGACATTGATGGTAGCCTGCGTAGAGAGACACGAGCGTGAGGCAAAGGAGGAAATCCTTCCTCCCCGTGCTCGCGCTCGAGAATCTCCCCTTTCCCTCCCGTTTCAGCGCTGCCGCGCAGGCTACATTGACAGCTGGTGTTCGCTAAGCCCTCAGGGGCTGTTCGTCTCCGAAAGTTAGAGACCAGGATGAAGATGGTCGGTCACCCGACACATTTCACGACACATATTTCTGATTTACACGCAGAAATTTCTATTCTTGTTAATTATAGGGACGGACTTGGTCCTTTTAACTGGCCATATGGTTAGGCAGTAACCCTCTTGTGAGAGTCTCACAAGATGATCCTCGCTATCAACAAGGACTACCCTGACGACCGTTAGGATTATCCCAGTAAGAGAGTCAACTTTCACTGTCCTAAACCAAATGTAAAAGCCATATTGCTCTGGAATGATTTTCCATCTAAGCCCAAGCCACACGAAATAGCAATTTGGAAAAGCGTGCAGACTTGCACTCAGCTTGATTTGTTGTCTGTTTGAGCTTCCTCTGATTCAACAGCCGACGTCTTTCATAAATATAAGATCAGTGAATAATGAGAGGTTGGTTTGGAAACGAAACTGCGATGTTGCATCAGTGTGCGATCGAAAACGCGTGTTTTTGAGATAGGGGAACTGGCCACCATGAGGAGATAAAAGAGCTGATGGTTTGAGAGTCAGCCCTTAGTAGTTTGGCTTTGATGAAGGACTGAACCCCTTAACGTCAGCTGTTCAACCTATTCACGGTGACCAATGTACTCTGTCAACTCAGCTAATTGTACCCAAAACTCACTTTTGTAATTGTTGTTTACTGAGTCGCGTAGGCGAGGGTTCGGAAAATTGCATACTTACACCTTGCAAAATTACAGTTTCTCGGCAATTTGACGTCGCTGAACCTTCATGAAAGTGCAACCCGTCTCTGTTCTTGCCCTCCAAACATTCACTCGTCTGAGCTGATATTAGCGCTTAGTAAACCAGTGTTTCTCTCGTGTGAGTTTATTAGTGAATTTTGTAGAGCTCCAGGGCCATGAATACGCAAAAGTGGGCATGCAGCTGGGAGCACCTACAGACCAACATTCGAGGCTGGGCTTAACTCGGCATCAGGTGACAATGACGGATAGAAACCCACCCAAGAGAAAGATCAGGGCAAGTAATCCAACTGCATTTATAAAGTTACAACTTACAACCCAGCGGTTAATTTTCGCACACTCACTGGACGAAACACGTCACTTGTTACAGAATAGGTCGGTTGTTATCAGAGCATACCCGTCGTCTGATTTGATATCCATCACTTGATGTTTTCGACGAGAACAAATTGAAGGAGAAAATACCTTTTCTTGGTAATGTAATAAAACAAAGTGCAATGAAATAAAGGCGTGCATTTGATTATACCGAAAACCTCGACTCCATTGCTGTTGTTTTTGAAGATATCAGTAGGAGGGTTATAAAAGATGTAAACCCCTTAGCTGTGGTTTGCCCATAAATCTGACAGTATGTATTATATACAATATGAGCGGGAGATCTGTATGGGATTGTAAACGCCCATACAGATCTCACGCGAATATTTTATCGTACTTGTGGAATGAAACAATATGTTGTGTTTGGCATGTTAATCAGTAGAGATCTGTATCAAAAGTTAATACATACTAATTAGCTGAGAAGGACTCTGTATAGTTAATGTACTGAGCTGTTGATTTGTCTCAGGTTTTTATAGAGAGATGTACATGTGGCTCAAACACTACCTGTACAGTGGTCATAACTCTTACGAATTATTAATGAAATTTACAAGTCATAATAATGATTGTAATGATAATAATAATGATGACTTATTAAAATGTTTTCGCGTCTGTCGGACGAACTACAACATTTTTACAAGCATTAAGCCCCGTTCAAACGGTGCGTGATAGTCGATGATAGTTGAAAAGTCCAAAACTATCATCAACTATCATCAACCATCATGCGCGCGGTCAAACGGCGAAAACTATTACTGACTATCATGAGATTATTGAGTATGTTCAAGTGAATGATAGTTCATGATAGTCGATGATAGTTCATGATAGTCGATGATAGTGCATGATAGTGCATGATAGTCGATAGTTCATGATAGTCGATGATAGTGCATGATAGTGCATGATAGTCGATGATAGTGCATGATAGTCGATGATAGTGCATGATAGTTTGTGTTCAAACGCGCGTGATAGTTATCATCAACTATCATTACCGTTTGAATGGGGCTTTAGATATAAATTATGAAACAACTGAAAGATTTACAAACAAAAATTGAAACTATGTTGCAGCTTACAATTGAAAACTAGCCTAAATATGTTACAAATGTGACAAAAAGAACCGCGTGCTATACAGAGATGAAGACCATAGCTGGAAGGAAACTATTATACTATTACTGTGTGTTCGGCATCTTGGCAGAGTATATCTATGGCTTTTACGGGAGTTATAACCGTAGCATTGCGAGCACAGGGGAAGTAAATGGCTGCATAAGCGCGAGCCTGGCTTCAACCCGAGGTTGAAGGATTGTCCTTTCCATCGAAGATTCGCTTCTTTACCAGGTCAGAAGTTTTTTTCCTGGTAATATTTCACCCTTGGGCCTTATCCACTATTATAACAGCCGTCTGATGTAGTTTATCGTCTAAATAACGCTCCAATAAGACGAGGAAGTGGCTAACATCGTAGCAAGAAATTTGACTCGCGCGTGCGTCGCGTAGTCTCGAGCGAGATCGCGCATTTACTCATGGGTAATAAGTCCCTAGGACAGAGAAAAAAGAAAAAAATTATTGTACAAGATGACAACTTGCTAAACTGGTGTCATAGTTAAGCTTGCAAAGAATACCAGTTCTATGAAGGCAAATTGAATGTGTCTTTTATTGGTGTTCTTCGTAAATAAACACCGCATAATGACTGCATATTGCTGTTTCTTTTTCATCAACGAAGACAAAACGTTTTGTTTTATAACAAAGCCGTTCGTGTTTCTATTGTCTGTTCAATGTGTCTCTTCTAAAGCGGACATAAATTAAAGAGGTTTTAACAGGTTAGAGAACACGCTCTATTCAAGTTATCGAGGCTATCATTCCTTCTCACGACAGATATTGAGCCGGTGCCAATTGTAAATACCGAATTAAATTTATTTTTGCTGAAAGCCCAGAAAACTGAAAATGACGGCACTGTGAGAAACAAACCGGTTTCAGTTTACGAACATCGCCGAATCCGTTTGAAAAAGTACAAGACTGGTGCGAAATTTAAGTTTTGGCGGTCAATGGTTATCATATTTTTCATTTCCTATGATCTGACAATTCCAAACTCGTGTTGATTAATTCATGCGTACACAGCAAACTGGATTTATTCAAGTTTTGCCCATGCAGTAACAATTATGTTTTTATCACTGATTCGAGTTCTAATTTTACCCATAAATAAAAATAAGCTTTAAAAACAGCACAACAAAAAGCGTGCAATTTAGTAATCGTCCAAGACTTTTCTTACAAAAACTGACACTCTGATCACATCCCATTTTCAGGATTTATTTTGTTGTACAGATAGATAAAATCGTACTAGTTGCTTACTGAAATGATGCCATGCTTCAATTTTCCAAAACCCTGGCTCAGTGATGTGTGAATTGTACTATGATAACTATACTGATAATGTTTGTATCGTTGGTTCAGTTGATGAAAAATTGCAATTGATACCGACTCAAGCTGAAATCAAACTTTGTTGTCTTGAATCAATGTTTTTTGAACATTTTGACGTCTATAGTCGTCGATAAAGTACATGCAGATAAATGGGCATATTACTTGAAGTTTTATCGTCTTACAGCGATGTAGTCTAATGCGAACGGCCATCCACGAGCAAAATTGTTAAATATATCGCCGTGTTCAAACTCAACGACGGAACTAGTTAGGGTTCGTACACTCTTCTCTGTGCTTTGTTCTGTTTCTTTGCAATTGTCTATCTTTAGTTTACTTCTAATCTAAACTAAACCGTCTTTAAACGGAACCATGCTGCATACAGTAAATTTCGCAGTGTAACATTGTGTAGTCCAAAATTATTCCAAGGAAAATTCAGCAATGTGCTAAGAAATATTTGGATTTTGAACTTTGAGGTTGTGCGGAAGGGGGTGGGGGAACGAAAACTTACATTTCCATTCCTCTATGTTTTCTTTGCGACAGCGACATTTGTCCCTAACGAAGCAAGCGACAGACGTCACGTCGTAAACGAGCGACAAAGCGACACCAGACCACCCCTTGGAAGAATGACCCTCAAATCCTTCCTACATTTAACTTTCTCATGAACTGTTAAACGTAGTTTCAAGCTACGTTTATTGTCAGACCAATTTCGCTTCAAGAACGCGTTCAACCAAAATAAGCCATGGAACCGCTTAACAATACTTTGAGCGAATGCAAAGTCAGGGCTGATATTTAGAAGCTTGAAGTTCTCTTAAATACTTTTCAACATTTGTTGACCAACAACGTTTCAGAAACAGATGTGAAGCTTCCCTCATATGAAAATCTCAGTTGTACCATCGGGCTTTGGCAGTTTTAGGCGATATTGTCCACTATCCTCGTTTCAATGAAAACTTTTCTTAGGCTGTTTTGTTTTGTGGTGTCAGCTCATTATCGCATATTTTCAATATTTGGCTTAAGAGTCACATTGAGCGGAGACTTGTGCATGTCGCCAAGACAAAGTTACTTGGCCGAAAACATGCTTTGTGTCTTAAGTCCTTTGACACGTGTTTTGTGTTCTTTTTGTGTCCCGGAACATGGTTGATAAGCAAACTGCCAGCTGGAGTTTCTCATTGTTCTCTAAGCCATTCAATAAGAACTTTTCTTTCGATGGTAATTTGAATTACCTCAATTAAAAACTAATTTTCAACAACCGAGCTTAAATTGTAAAATTCAAAGCAACCCTTCAAATAGATGTTTTATGCTAAATATTGTTTCAGTATCTTTCTTTCAGTGAAGAATATAATCAGGGTTTTTGTTCTAAGTACGATACCAGACTGTTAATGCAGACTAGAACATGACCTGCTACTGAGCAAGTACAAATTAAAAACATTTACTATGAATATTTCTGTCAGTTGTGATTGGAAAGGTAAAAAGAAGCGGCCTCACTGATTTTTTTTTAGATTAATGCAAACAAGGAAGCCACTGATTCATGCTGACGAACCTGAAAATATATTTCTTCAAGCTGTTTTTGTTGTTGTTGTTTCAGCAAAAGAACTCGCTAAATTGAATTGAATTGTGTCTTTTTTAACCCAAAATATCGTTAATGGTCTTATTGATCAGCTCGGAATGCTGCGTTTACAGTTTTTGTTTAGTCGCTTCCCGTCCTGCCTAGTACCCAGTCCTCGTTATTTCGCCCTGGTCAACCCTTTCGGGTCACGTGGTCCGAGAGAAAAAAGAGAGGCCTTTTCTCGGATACGTCATCGAAATGAATTATATGTCGGAACTCTTGACCGTGCTCACTAACAAGGTAAGGTCGCGTCCGATACTAGTTCGATTTACAGAGAAGAATCAAATCAAATTACATCTTCCTCCTGTTTAGCCTCCCTCGCAGCCGTTGTTTGTGTCGGTCCTATTCTCCCTCCCCACCAACGTCTGCTGAACCGAGCCAGGCATTCCATTCCAGGAACTGACCAATCACATCGTGGCTTTTAAATTTCGGTGGCTAAGTTCCCGTTGCCTCCTTCGCAGCCGTTGTTTGTGTCCATTCTATTCTCCCTCCTGATTGGATACTCAGACACAATGAGAATGGAATGTCCGGCCCGGTTCAGCAGACGTTGGTGGGGAGGGAGAATAGGACCGACACAAACAACGGCTGCGAAGGAGGCTACCTTCTGTCCGAATTTCATGTCATCCACCCCTCAAACTGAAGTGAATGAACTCACTGAAGTGCATTATCTGCTCCTGCTTGCGTGGTTGCTGGCATAAATTTCCCGGCTGCAATTCGGTACCTTAATACTTTTTTAGACTGGTGTTGCCTCTGATGCAGCTGAAATGCCAAGCCAAATTTCTCAAACTCTCAGGCGACTACGCTGGCCTTTTTATGGCACACACAGGTTCGCGGGCGCATAAAATGTACCAATCTTCAACCCAGACTCCTCCCAAATTCTACTTTCTCTCATCCAGGCAAGATACAAGTCCCGGGCAAAAGATTCCAGCGCTCTCTCGGAAATCATGTCCTCGGATTCGTTCTCAAAACATCAAAGGAACATGAGAAATTATTCCCATTACAGTCGCGCACCTTTTCCCCACATTTGTTGCAGAGAATATTCCGAGTTCTTCTATCAACGGCCTTGGTAACTCTGCTAGCCTTGTTAAGGCGACCAATAGAGATTACTTCATGGTTGGTGAGCGAGTACGATTTTTATGCACGAGTTGTGAAGAATCGCAAACGAACGAGTGAGCTTGCGATTCTTCGCATCGAGTGCATAAAAATGTATCGTACGAGCGAACCAACCCAACCAGGGCCCCGCCCCCAAGTGAGGGAAAAAGCCCTGGGAACGAGTATTTCATAAGTACTGAGATTTCTTTCAAGCAATAATGGCAACAGAGATTAGATGATGAAGTGAGTTTTATTCATTCCAAGGTTCTAAAAGTTCAACATCTTTCAAGATTTGTACACGATGAAATGAGTTTATTCACTCAAAAACGTAAACTAATTGAATTTTGTTTACAGCTCTTTGCTTAGTTATCAAGCTAACACGGCGTTAGTCATCCGTCTTCAGTACCCGTTTACAGGCTCGACGTTTCATCTAATGGTGGGCTGCCGAAGCGTTTGGCTTATTTCCCTATCCTTTTTTCCAGTAAGTCTTCATGTTTGGACAGGAGGACTTTCCTTGCCGTCTCAAATACGAGGCCATTCATGATTCCGGTAGAGTAGTTGTTCCTCTTCAGATGTCGTTCAAAACTTGCCAATTGACTTCGGAGCGAGGAAGGCTCATAGTCTTTGCCATCTTTGGTTCTGACCGCAAATGCTCTGCTCACACAAGTATTCGTTCAACTCCGTTCATATCTTCAACTTTTCTAATTTCTTTCTGGGCCCTGTTTACAAGCAGGTAGGGTAACCGTAGTGCTACGGTTACCCAAGTAGGAGGGTTACCCTGTAGCTGAGCGTTAGGGTTACCCTAGTGCCAGGGTAACCCTAGCTGCTTGCAAATGCTCTGGTAGGGATAACTCACTTACCCGGGACAACTTTTTAATTGTTTCCAGACCCTGTAAATTGACAACAAACGGCCATCGTGGCGGACCGAGTACAACGCGAGGCTCAAGGCGTTGTAATCTTTCTTTTCTCTCAGAAACAGAAAGCATTTCTAGTGCAAGGTAGGTAAGCAACCTTCCCTCGAATAATTTCCTCCATCACTGCCAAGTTTTCTTCGTAATCTTCTACGTCGAGTCACTCTCCCGTTTCACATGTTGCATTCGTGCGAGTGATGTATTGTATTGTATTACAGGGTCGCTTTTAATATTACAACTTGTTGTCGTTGTCTAGAAATAAGAAGATAACATAACAGCATTTCATGACACTCGAAAGCAGCAATAACAGGCAGTACAGACAGGAGAATCGAAGCACGTAGCAGAACTCTTCTATTGTCGGCCATTTTGTTTGGGTGGTAGGGTAACCCTAACTGTAAAATTTTGCTTGTAAACCTGGCTATCTTTGACCCTCCTGCGGGGGTAACCCTAGCACTAAGTCCCTGAGGCCCTTCGTTTCTAAAAAGGCTTGCAAAAGTTTTACATCTCGTTGTGTTTTTTGCAAGGTGGCTTTGTTCTCTTGTTCAGCAATGACATTGTCATCCAAACGGGCATCCGCAAACCTTTCTGACATCTTGAAAATAAAAGGGCGGCTTCCAAGTTTTCACGCCAAGGATGACGTAGTTTCTCGAACGATCACTCTTCACTAGTGAAAAACACCGTTCATCCAATCAGACGTAGCCTCCTACGCAGACGTCTTTTGGCTCGTCACGCAATCTTTCCTCCACGAGCCAAAAGACGTCTGCGTGCGTAGGAGGCTAAATGGCCGCAAACGATGATTTTCATCGTTCGCGTCGCTGATTGGCTGTGACTAAAAACAAAACGAATTTTCCATCACTGTCATTTCTGTGAGTAAATCTCAGTAAGTATATAATAAAAGGATATGTTCCCATCACACAGAGAGATGACAAACGTTTGAAAATGAAATAAACTCGGTGCAGCAAATGGCCCCCTAACGTCCACAGATGTTTCGCATTTTAGAGAATTTAGGGAGTTCTTCGTTCTACAGTTGGGGAAATCTGAAGGGCTATTCTGTCAAAACGTCCCCCTTTTGCCAACTTAAAACAAGAGGATATCAATTTGTTTTGGTTAACAGTTTTCGCCAAAGCTGACTGCGAAGATAACTACGCGATAACTTTCCCCTTTAACTCATAAGTTAAACTTACAACTTGTGTCTGGAATTGTCAACAGGTCGATTGAATCGGATTTAGCCTGCGTGCGGTTAATTTAATTTAACAAGCTAGATAAAATTAAAGTTAAATCAAATTATTATATTATCCCTCTAGCCAGCCGGCAGTGGACATCGGTTTCTTTGCCTTCGATAGCAATAGAGTATATATCGATGCTGGTTTACGGGGTGGCTTTGATTACAGAAAAGTGTCCAACACAGCTCTCCTACCACGATAATTCATCTCTGATAACTTTTAAGTTCTCACAAGGGATAGTCAATAAACAAAATGTTGGTATCTCTGAGGCTTGTGGTTTGAAATTTACAGATCTTCGAGAGACCTGAAAGTTGATCAGCTTGTGGTTTGAAATTTACAGGTCTCCTATAGACTTCAAAGTTGATCCACGGCTTCAATCTGGCCTGACCGTTTCAATTTGTAGTCCCTCAAGGAAAATAGGTTGTTGGCAGTCTGTTTGCAATTAACACGGTTTATCTCCACGGCCATGCTGAGTTCCTGCTGATATCACCTGTATGTGATTTATCACTCTCGAACAATTTGCAAGTCTTTGACTCTAGCTTGTGGCGGTGTATTATGCGAATATTTCGTCAACTCGAAACTGCTTGCCTGAATGGAAAGTTCACAGCAAGAGTTCAACAAGCTATGACAAATTGTTTAAATACTTCGTTGGTGTGAGACTTAAGGTTAAATGTTTGGGACAAACTGTACAAAGTGGCTGAATACATGCAGTAAGCTCTCTTAAGAAAGTATGAATGAAATTAACCATGCAGTGATGAGAAAATGCACAGGTATGACAGGGTTTTCCATGCGCAACACGTTCAACAATCGCTAATGTTTGCCGTGAAGGAATTCGGACTCCAGGGTTTCCTGTCCAAATTGGGGATTAATAAGACTGATCTCAATGCATGGCAGACAAAGTCGGCTGCGACTGAGACACTTTCATTAAAAGGCACTGTTGTTAAATACGGCAGGGCGGATCCAGAGTTCATAACTAGAGCATGCAAACCCACTTCAAAAAAAATGAGTGGGACAGCTATCCCCAGTGAATTAAGTCGAATTAACAAAAAATCTTTCAATTTTACAGAGATTCAAAGGATAATAAAATTGCAATTGATGCCCCAGAACTGGGCTGCATGCTAATAGTCCATTGTTTGATTAGGAAATAATTTTCCGATATCAGCACGCCTCGGCGGGTTAGTACACATAATTGCACACATATGACTTTACTTTGTCTAGGCTGGCGCTTCGGCAAATTAAAGGATAATTGGATACAGTACCGACTGAAAAATAATGTTTTCAGTCTGTTTTTAATTAGTGGGACGTGCTTGTACGCTCCAGTAACGTCAGCGGAGTCACTAACACAAACAACCTCTGATCTATGCTCCTTTAAAAGTGGATGAGTAACCAGGATTACAAATCACATTGTGTAGAAGCGTTCTCTGCTTAGAAACTTTATAAAATGGTCGTGAGCTTTCGGCTTGCAGTCTAAAGCCTTTTAAACCTAAGATGTAACGCGTGGTGCACTGATCTTAGTTTTTAAAGGCTTTCTTAGTCTGGAAACCGAAGGCTAGCTTCCACAATACGGTTTGTGCGTCCTGTTTTGACTGATTCAAATTTGCATCGCTGAACCTACGTTTCACCTTAATATTTCCAAATTAGGAAAATAAAGAAAGAAAGTTCCTCGCAGGAAAGCAAGTTTTACTATTTCTTTTGAGTAGTCCTTGTCCGGAATTTCCTCCAGACTCCACAAATTTAGAACATAACAGGGCTTGAGCCATGTTGCTTTTGAGAGCTGGGAAGGCCACTAACCCACTCAAGCTGAGTTGTTGCTTGTGAAAATATATTGCACTGTCACCAATTACGCCCGGGTGGGTACTCCCAGAAAAATTGGGTGGGGATGTGCGGCCCGCTTCCTGAAACCTTACCCTATTTCAGACCAAAATCTGCGATTTTCCTTTTATCATTTCATTACATTACTGCTGCCGAAAATTCCTTACCCTATTTTAGACCTGACCAAAAATTCGATAACCTATTTCAGACGTATTTCGCGTAGACGGTTGGCATAAACATAATTAAAAGACAAAAAAGAAAGGCTTTTGTTGATGGTCTTATCGCCAAATGCTGAAGAAGTAGTTTCTTCTAAAAAAAACATACCCAATTCAAGACTGGAGTGCACAGACCATACCCTATTTCAGACCAAAACGGCTGAAAAACCATACCCTTTGGGGCCGCACATACCTATATAGCCCATATAAGGTAGTACCCCCTCGGCAATTACATTACATAATCAGTCTACCCGTTACCCATTATACACCTTTACCTTTCAAAAACGCAAGATAAATTTACAATAGTTCCAATGAATAGTTCATTAACGATCAAGTTAGCGAATGAAACAGTCATGTTGATTTTAACACGTTCATTTTAATATTTACTATAGATTAAAAAAAAAGCTCCATTAACACCAATACCGTTTCATACCAACGTAAAGCTCGACATCTCTCAACATGGACGAGTCAAACAACCGCGAACAAAACAAGAAGTCCCGAGGGGGTACTCCCAGAAAAATTGGGTGGGGGTGTGCGGCCCGCTTTCTGAAACCCTTACCCTATTTCAGACCAAAATCTGTGATTTTCCTTACCCTATTTCAGACCTGACCAAAAATTCGATACCCTATTTCAGGCCACGTACATGGTTGGCGTAAACATAATTTGAGAAAGGCTTTTGTTGATGGTCTTCTGACCAAATGAATAGAGTGGACAAACTATACCCTATTTCAGACCAAAATGGCTAAAATCAATACCCTATTTCAGACCAAAATGGCTAAAAAACCATACCCTTTGGGGCCGCACATACCTATGTAGCCCCGGGCAAGAAGTCTCGGAATACCTCTCAGTAGGAGAGTATCGTTAGGCAAGGCTTGGGTCAATTCTCCAGCAGCGGCAAAGAGATAATGATGATGATATAAAATGTCCTCAGTGATTTAGGTTTATGCAAACCTTTATCCCATGTTGCTTGAACCGCAAACAAATAGAAGGATAGACAATTACTGAAACACAAACTTAAATTAAATTATTCCATTATTGATTGCCGTAGGCATTAAAGTATGTGGTGAAACCACAATACTGAGCGTAAATGAATTTTCGTATTTATGCAAAGTAACTTATTAACATCCATCATAATGATTGCCTTTTCGCTAACTTGTTAACTATTCCGTGTTATTTAACTTTAATATGGTGCTAATGAAAATTTTTTTTGCGTTCCGTGAAGGGCAATAGGTGTATTTGTTTCACCAGTCTCATCTGTTAATCATGTGAAGACACACCCATTAATATTATGATGTTGATCTTCGCAACTGAAAGACGTAAAAAGTGGAAGCCAAATCAAAGGAAAGTGAAATACCTTATTCCAAAATGGTGGCCAATTTATTATTCATTTTTTTGCATGTTAATTTCATTTCAAAATTCTTTTGTATTTTGTACATGTTGATGAGGCAAAGAGGGTAAATTAACATCCAAACAAAAGAACAACAAACTGGCTGCCATTTTGGAATAAGGTATATATTACCAAACGGATCAAGTTTAAGAAACCCTTCGTCTAATTTTAATCACAGCCGCTAGAAGGTAGGTTATTATAAATGTCATGTTTCGTTTTGTTTTGTCTTAGGGTGAAGGGGTTATGGAAAACAAAGAAAACATAGGGCTGTATTAAGACAAAGCAGGGTTATAAAAAGAAAAACAATACATCCGTTGAGTCACACTTCATTTCATTCAAGTGCCTCTTTGAAGTCTAACTATTTTTTTAACTAGGTCTACATGCCCCGTTTTAAATTGCTACCACCTCAGGTAGTTGGCAATTATTATGTTTATACGCATGCGCCACTCAAACCAGAACAGCATTCTATGATCGATTTTCATTACGTAATGGTACTTTTATTAATATGCATTATATTTTGCTTAGTTTATTTACTCATGTTTTGATCTGCGAAACACTTTGTAACCAACCTTGCTTGTTTTTAACCGTTTGTTACGAAACGCGTTCGATTCTTGTTCTCTTAGCACCTTGAATTGCTGGTCATGCAAATAAAACTTGTTGTTTGGTGCCCCTGGTGTTTCAAACGTTGAACCAACTATCATGACGTGTTGAATGTTGAAACTACAAAGATGTCCACTCAACATGTTGAGGTTGGTCAAGACAAGTATCACAATATGTACTGATCAAATAATGGTGCTTGATGTTAACCCGTATATTATTAAAAGTGCTCCAAGCAAATGATACAAGGTCAACATCGTGCAACTTTTGTCAGTTGATCAACAAATTTTGAGCGGTGTTGAGACTTCGGGGTCATGATAAAATGTTTGTTCTCTATTGCCTTGACAAGTTGAGCGTTGTTGAACGGAATATAATCCTTCTGTGGGCCTATATCATGATACACGGATCAGCTTTGTTGAACAATAGTCGCAACATTTCAGTTGTTCTCACATAAGTTGACCTGTGTACCAATAGCTTCAGTGGTATATCAGTTCGCCTTTTTAATTTCCCGCGCTTGAAATCAGCCGCACAAATGACCTTCGTTCTTATTGGTTAAGACGTTATGTTCCGCCTCCTGCGATTGGCCCGACTGAGCGGCCGATGAAGTTGGTTAGTTTTATAACAGTCGCTAGAAAACTGTTCTTTTAAGGTACTAATGCGAGGTTAATTAACCTCTTCTATTCCTATTTTAGGTACTTAAGTGGTATTTGACCTAAACATCGTTTTTTAGTTGCTTGACCTGGATCTCGTTTGCATTTCAAGCAATTAAAAATCCCTCTGCTCATCTCACGAAGCTATGTTGTGGGATATTTTATGAATTTTTTGGTGATTTTTGGGTATATTTGGGGAGAGATAATTTTTTCAAAAAGGGTTGGTTAAAGTGAGGGAAAAAGGAAATATTGAAGATTCAATGAAGGTTTAAAATTGGAATTTGAAGTTAGAAAGTAGTAGACGGACACCAAACAGATCCCCAGCAACCTGGAGTGCCCTTTGTGGTGTGTCAATTAAAATTAAATTGAATTAAATTATTTATATACTTCTGGTTTCATTTCATTATCGAAACCGCAAAAGCCAAAACCAAATTCAGCTGAAAATTGTTGAATGGAAATCATGTTACAGGATTTCCATTCAACAATTTTCAGTCTAATTTGATTTTGTTTTTTTGCGGCGTCAATGATGACGGATGGACGAACGAATAAACGAACGAACGAATGATGAAAAGCCAGCTTCGTGCTAATCATTTATAATATATTTTTTTTTAATTTGCAGCGGTAAATTCTAGGAAAAAAGCACGATTTTTTTACACTCGGGCCACAGTCTTTTGACGTGACCTTCGAAATCTATACTTTTATTTTGAGTCGCATATATATATTTAACAAATAGTTTCCATGTTGCCGTGCGTCTGTTCAGCAATAGATCACAGATGACGTCAAAATGTGGTAAAAACAGAGAAGTGGCACACGAGCCGCAGGCGAGTGTGTCACTGATGTTTTTACCACACTTTGGCGTCTTCTGTGATCTATTACTGAACAGATGCACGGCAAC
The DNA here is from genome assembly GCA_016490735.1 of Pachyseris speciosa. Classification (NCBI taxonomy): domain Eukaryota; kingdom Metazoa; phylum Cnidaria; class Anthozoa; order Scleractinia; family Pachyseridae; genus Pachyseris; species Pachyseris speciosa. Next base: position 182,805 of record JAEMWC010001307.1, read on the forward strand.
ATGGAATCTATTTGTTTTATATAATAAAGAAACAAAATGCAAGCGAAAAACTTGTTTATTTTCATATTTCTGGAAAAAAGTGGGTCGTGATGACTTAATCGGTGCATCTGTCCTCTAATAGATCATAGCTAAGAACCAATCACAACGCGCGAACTATTCACCTTATTATATAAATATAGATAGATATATATCATAGCTGATTAGTAAATCTACGGCTTGTAGGCAAGCATCTTTACAAGAAATGCTCAAACTTCTGGACTTACACGAATACTGATTAGTTAAGGAGTCTTTTAAAATTAAAATGGCTTTAGTTATATATAATAAACTCGCGAATTCTTCCTTAAAAGAAGCTAGTCTTTAAAGTGACGAAGTATTTAATTTATAAGTGTCACTTACATTGTCCAGTTACAAATATTAATCGGCGTGTTTATCAGGATCGGCGTTTTTTTATTCCATACTGGCGTTGATAGTTTTAATGCTTCACTGGTTGATAAGCCATGTTTCCCGAGAATGCCTAGCACCCATGAACTTTTTATCATTGCAGCAATTTAATTTACCCTCTCATTTTTCGCTTTTTAATTAAAATTGCTGACGAACATAATTATCTACTTCCGGGGCCCGCACCTTTGGTCTCGTGGGTCTGTTTTCAGGGTTAGGCCCTGTTCGCACTAAGACGAAAATTTGAGTTTGGCGTTTGCAAAAAAAGTGAAAATTTTGTAATTACCAATTTTTGTTTTCCTAATCCTGTTCGCACATGAAGATGCGAAATTTTTTTTAGTGACAGATGGCTCTAATGCAAGGCAACCGCAAAACCCACACTCAAGGAGTCCGTCATCAATTTGATGACCCAATGACGGATGGATGTCAACGAACAAAGGATTTTCTCGCCTGACAAAATTTTTACAGCCTCCAAAGTTAGTCGACGGAATCTTTGAAGTTTCGTTGCGCTTGCAAAAATTTTGGTGGGTGCAAAAAATCGTTCGCACCAGAAATGGCTTCGCGTTGACAGATTTTTTGGTAAATCAAACAAAATTTCGCGCAGTGCGAACAGGCCCTTATGAAAAAAAAGAAGGTCTGAAACATGAGCTTGGTTGGAAAACAAGTAAAATGAAAGTAATTGAATTATCATTTTATATAACAGTACTCCACGATTCAGTAATAATGAGCTAATTAACCACACCAATAACAACAACAACAACTATACTACTACTACTACTACTACTACTACTACTACTACTACTACTACTACTACTACTAAAATAATAATATTATTATTATTATAATTATTATTATTAATGGAAAAACTTTATTAGAAAATGACCAACATTTAACAAAATCTTGCGCACTCTTAAATTGTATGTACACTTTCAGCAAAAATAAAATTCTTGTGATAAAAGGCTTTAAAACAGGTTTAACGTGAAGCTTTAAAATATTTGTAAAAAATAATGGCTCAGCTTCCAGAAAATGTGACAAAAACTAGCCTAAAAACTTGCTTTATAAATAGTCGTAACATCGTATTAAGTATAACAGTAATGTCGATTACAAAACATACAAAACACTTCTTGGCTCAGTATTCCTGGCTTTGGCTAGAGTTCCCCAGAAATAGCGTTCTCAATGCGTTAACGAATATTTGCATGTCGTTTTTCAATATCTAACAATTCTAAATGGACTCTCCTAGAAGCTCGCGAACCTCATAAGCAAAGTAATGTTGATCTCAGCAGCGCAAAGGGCACTTTGCCCTGATCCATGACATGGTAGTCGCAAAGCTTTTCTTTGTAGCAACTTGCTCAACAAGTCATTCCGCCATTCCACCTGTCGTGCTGAAAACTAATGGCGTGAATGTAGCTTGCTCTACTTCTAGCACTCGGCTAGCGTTCTGGCGCTTCTTCTCCGTTTGGTGCTGCCTGAATATCTAGTCTGGATTCATATCTCTATAGGAGTCTGCATTTGGGTGCCAAACTCTCACATTAAAGAACGGCGATCTCTGCCTCTCCCAAAATCCCCTAGCAACTATATCAGCCGCGCATCAGGGGCGGTATTAGCTCCCCTATTCAACTCTTCTCCTGTGATATCTTGCAAAACTGGTTCGATTTCAACATCATTGTACACCATGCGAAGCAGTTCCGCCTCCAGATCCCTCAGTTCATTATGGCCGGCATTGGATGATAAAACCGCCCCGTTTGCATATCATAGCGTGATCCACAAATTGAAGATGTCCCCGCAAACACAAAAAGAGGGCGTATCAGGAACTTCCCAGTAGTACCTGATTTTCACAGCGTCTCGAAACTCACTCTTGTTTTGTTGAAATCAAAATTCATATCTCTAACTGGCAAAACAGTAAGCCAACTAGAAGCATCTTTGTAAGTGGCAAGGTCCACAGCTCCGAAAGTTTTTCCACAGAAATCGAGCCCTTCACCTCATCAAGTTTTTCCTTCAGATATTGATTCTTCACTTGGCGCATCTCCCGTTGCACTGCATGTATTCCATTTTCGTCTGATGGCTCGTGTGCCTGTGATTCTATATGTTGGGCTGATGCTACATACTCTAAGGCTGCTACTTGACTCGGGTAATTATTATTATTATTTTATTATTATTATTATATTATTATTATTATTATTATATTATTATTATTATTACTACTATTATTATATTATTATGAGGATTTTTATCACACCATTAGTTGTATTGGTGGTCAAGTATTCCTAGATCATCAGGCTATTTCCCATAGCCTTAGATGTCTAAGGTCCTTCTTAAGATTCTTGCTGTGCCCAACATTATTATTATTATTATTTTATTATTATTATTGTAATAAAAGAATCTTTATTACAAAACCTCAATTAAAATCCTATTTACAATCAACCTGCTGTTACAAAAAATCTAATTAATTCATCAAAACACTATAAAGAAAATTAGAAGTAACTTAACCTTACATAAAAGAAGAGGAAATAGATATAATTAAAAATAAAAGTTCAAAGTTCTATAAAATTAAGAATTCCATTATGCAGAGATATTAAGATCATACAATCGAATTATACTAATGACGGCTAATGACGGTTATGCTTGTTGTTGTTGTTTTGTTATTATTATTATTATTATTATTATTATTATTATTATTATTATTATTATTTTGTTGTTATTATTATTATTATTATTATTAATTGGTTTAGAGGAAACAAGATTGCCATCAAATAACAGGACTAATTCACATGGCTGTCGATGGCAAGGCTCAGATTAGATTGAAGAGCGGTAAAATCAAGTTTTTAGACGTTACCGTAAAGGTAATCAACAGACATTAAACCCAGACGTCAACAGGTCCGACATTACAACGCACATCAGCTGCTGGGAAGGGTTTACCGCAGACCAAGCAACTTCCCTATACATAGTCTCTACACTAAAAAGCCGTCCCCTTTAAGCTCCTTTTGATTTTCAGCTACGAGGGGATAATACTTACACCAGGCTAGCTTTCTTCGTTTTTGGCTAGTATTGCAGATCAGCAGCCTTTCACTTCACATACATGTTCGTCAAAATCTATATATACATACATACGTCATACATATACATACATACGTCATGTGGTCATGAAAAAATTACTGAGCACTACACACATTCTGCGTAATGGTAGAAGAGCCAAAGGGAACTGGACAGAAAAGTATACTCAGGCCAGTGAAGCAAATAAGAAAAGGTTGTAAAGCAAAATAGGTAGATACAGCTAACGCATCAACACTCAAGGACGCTGTAGCCACGTGCGAGGGATTGCCTCGCCGGGAAACGCTAACGAATCAAAAACTAACGAGAGATGTTCTTTAGCCAGTATATATTATATATATATATATATATATAATATATATTATATATATATATATAATTATATATATATATATATATTATATATATAATTATAATCCAAGGCAACTCTATATATATGTGTATGTTTACATTAGGTATTTTTTCCTGCAAATTACGCCACAATTGTTTACTGGCTGAAAAAGCCAGTGCAACAACGCCTTCTTTTATGAAAGACAATCCTTTACCAATCCCTTCATTGATCGATGGAGAACAATAGTCATAAAAAAAATTACTCGGCCGGATTTTCAAATCATTTTGAGGAAAACCCTTGCACAGTTTACATACTGACTCAAATGTGACCATGAGTCAGGTTAACTCAGTTTTCGAGCGTGATATTGCCGTTTATAGTTGCGGTTGGAATAACTGCAACGTCACTTCAGCGAAAGCTGTCGGGTTGATACGCTTTTTGTTTGATCAAGATTTATAGAATTAATCAAGTTTGGTCTAGTTTTAGACGCCCAGTCGATGTAGGCATCTTCCAGATGGCACTTGGCAGTAACGTCGAATTTTAAGAATTTTAATCCCGCTGAGATATATCCAGTCATAGGGAGAACTAAGAAGATTTGAGGCATCCCTAAGTTGGTCCGTTTAGCCAGGATTAAAATTTTATACTTATTCTGGAAGTTTTGATAGCCGTAAAGAAGTCAAATATACACAAACAATCTGTTTTTAGAGTCGGGTAGAAAAAGACAACTTGAAGTTCGCTTAGCCGGAAAATAAAAAGAAACACACTCTAAGCTTGTTTCGTCTGCCGAATTTATCCGTTGTGCAAACAAATGACATTAAAAGTTTTCCTGTATGGTTAATTTATAAGGACACATCAAACAAAACGTGAAAATTTGCTGCTAATTCTTTGCATTTCCGTGGTATTCGTCCCTCTGTCAATAATCCGCGGGAAATTATTTTCTGGGTTCAACGCCAAAGGAAGCGACTGACCGATATCTCATCACCGCGGCAAGAACGCGGCGAAAAACTTCCACGAGGTGAATTCCAGAGAACTGACTGCAGAGAGGTTTCCGACTGATTCGTTGCCTTAAATGAGATGGCTTTACAGTCTCAAACGGCGAATTCCGTAATTCAAAGATAACTGGAGCCCTTGTTACAATTGGAACGAATCTAGCGAACTTGTTGAGTGACGCCAGCCCACAAAGTGAAGTGTCGGCTTTTATTGGTTGGCTCCAGCTCAGGGGCAGCATAAAGGGAAACGAGGCTAACGAGAATTCAGTTTATTTCACAAAGGCAATAACACGCGACTTGTCAGTCAGCTAGAGTTGTCCATTTATTAATGATTATTTCAGTCAACATTATGGCAGGCAAAGGAACAAATCGACGGGTCTTGTTGGGATTACGCGGGTTTTTGACGATTTCGATGATAGCGTTTGCAATTATCCTAGCGTGCTTTGTAGACGGAACAGAATCAGCTAGGCAAACCAAAGAATCGAAAAGCACGAAATCGAATAAGGATAAGGTAAGAGAGATATTCCATATTTCCGTAAGTGTATCCTTAACCGATTGCACTTCACTTCAACAAGGTGCCCGATCGCTTTCATTCACGAACGTCGTGTGCAAACTGCACCAGTCTACGAGACGTTGTTGGTGAAGATTCGCTTGAAAGATGAAAGCCAGCATCCTTTCGAGATAGCTTCGTTTATTTGCCATCAAACTACACACGTAACATATTTACTCAAGGAAGTATAGTTTATTTAGTGTTAACGAGATAGAAAATCGTTAAGAAAGATTACTATACTATTGTCTTGAGATCAGCCATCGTCGATTCGATTGTATACACACTTCTACTTCAGTGACTTCATGTCTCACATTGAAACATCGAAGCTGCCAGATGTGTTGAAGATAGCCACCCAGGCGCTAAACAGAGTTTATCGACATGATATTACACAGGGCAAAAAAAAATCACACCAACATACCAATTAACTCTGAAACATGAAAAAAGATGACACTTGTACCTATGTTTGATTTCACATGTGAATACCGTAACAACACCAAAATTACAAAGAAATCGCCGCCGTCACAAAGTAGGTTTAAAATTCTTCCTAGCGTCATTGTCAAGGTAGCTCCAAATAGCGGATGTGGTGATAGAGGATAATATAGAAAATTCCGTTATATTATTTTTACTTCTTAGCTGATAAATTCCATGACGATCGGACTAAATATTCACCCGCCTGTTACTAAATAAAGCTTTCCAAATCAAGCCCACGCCTCATGCCGTACTGAGAAATTTTAACTGCAAGCCAAAAAGCAAGCCAGATGTGATATATTTTCGTCTTTGCCACCCATTAGCTCGGTCTTTCTTCCATCTGGAGCAAAGAGAACTAATTATTTTGTAGACTATAAAATGAATCAATTTGAAGGAAAGCGCGCTTAAATATGACTATCAATTTTAAGCGCACTGCGAAACACGTTGTATTGCAGTTCAGTTAGCTTGGGAAAATATCTGAAAATATGCATGGTGCCACAAAAATGGAGAAGTACCTCTTAATCCCGTCCACGCATGTGCTTCTTAGCCGGACGTTTCGTTTCACACTGAGGAAAATCGTCTCAAATTATACTCCGGGACAGTCTTGAGATTAATTCTACGTTAAATCCTTGGAGAGGCTGGACACAGGCTTGGAGATAGGGAAGGCCGAAAATCATTGAATTGACGCCTCGTCGTGCGTTTTCAAACCGCTGATTGGATTATTATTACGTCGCTATACAGAGGAAAAGTGCAATCCAACTGTAACTCATTTGATCCACCGCATAGTGATTTATATGGTGATACCAGCTTTATAAGGTTGTTCACAGTTTGAATATCAAAAGGAGGGACTTCCCCTACCCTGCCCCGTGCGCCTGGCTTCCGCTAAACAGAGATATCGTAAACGAGCGAGTCGTGGTATAACATCCAGCTGCAGGTCTCCGTTATGGAAAGTGTCCGTCTAAAAGAGAAAATACGTGTATTAGTACATTAAGGAAAAGCTTAGCGTGCTAAATAAAATGGTCCCAGTCTTAGAACCTTTTCAAGAATTTTGGAATTGCGCGGGGTTTTGATCGGGAATGACTTTTAAAATGGTCCTGTTTTAAAATCGTTTGTTTGTTTTATGTGAGAAGTGCCAAGTGGAGAGGGACGAAGATGGAGTTTACTTTGTGAGATGTTTCAACGCGTCTGGAGAAAAAGGGGAGAAACATAAAAACAAAAACAAAAGCCAACAGGCCCGGAGACATCAGAAAGCGTCCAAACCAAGTGAGTAAAAACAATTGTATACTGAGCATGCCATCTTAGAATACAGCGGTTTTCTGTACGCTTGGGTTCGTTTGTTCGAGCCCTGTAAACAGCGCCGGTCATTTGAGGCATATTTTAATTTCCGATTGAAAGAATCTGCAGTTTCGAAATCAACTGATGAGGCTTGTCTGATTTATCGTTTAATCAATCATTGTTTCGGATGACAGTTTGTGTCTCGATAGCCCAGTCACGCAAACGTAACCGGTGTAGAACACATATGAGGACGTTTGCTCATCACGAAAGACTTGTACCTTAAGTACATGGAGTACATTGACATCTTTAGCTTAAGAAATAACCAAGGCATAAAAAAAAAACGGGAACACATATTCTTACAAGTGTCAGAGGCAGCACTCATTGATACCTCGGGCTATCTTTATTGAGAGCAATCTGTCGAAATATCAAATTATTTTTCTGTATTTTGAGTTATACCTTGACAATCAATATCTTTAACGTCTTGTGTATTTTTTCCTTGGCCGGATATCATCTGACTGAAATCGATACGCTTTCTACGAAAAGGTTTCTCCAACGGCGAGGAAGAAAAGACCGTCATCGTCAATTACGACATGGCTTCTGGGTTTGACCGCGAACACATTAGGCTTCCCAGCCTATACATTTCACGGTTGAGTTTCGTCTCACATCGTGTCTTCTCAGTGCATTTTAACAGACTGTCAAAACAGCGAGAATTTTAAGCCCGTATCGTAGCGCAATAATTTTTAGGCCGACGGCTTGTTTCATTTTCTTATATCCGCGATGTAAGACGAAATCTTTCAACTTTATAGGGCTCGTACATTCAATTGCAATACCACAATCGTTCTTTCTTTTTAAATTGTCGGCGTTTCCAATTTCAAATAGACCAGAATTACAGACAATCATAGTAAATTCAACTTATCTTTTATTTTTTAGACTTTACCCTTATGGTTTTAATTTTTAAGCAGCGACTATTTCACAGCATGGAGTAACTCACCTTATTTCGCTAATTAATTAAAGAGGATTACAGCCTCTCGCCAAGAAATATGCACGACAAAAACCAATTGGTGATGCAACGTTGGCGTTTTCTAAATTTGCTATGTTATTTTTTCTTCAATCCGATTGCACGGGTATGCTATTTTAAACTAGGAAACAGCGCTAATTATTTATAGTTTTCTATTTTATTTCAGATATCGAGAAATCTCCAAAGCAAACCGCCCGTTTAGCGCATGGGAACATTTTCGGAATTCTCTATTTCCACCAATTAATTCCTAAAATCCCTTTCAACAGTTCCTGCAACATGAAATGTCTACTTTGCCGAAGAAATCTTTTGGTGCCGCTCCGTACCGCTCCATGAAAGTCATTTTAAAGTGATCGGGGTTCGTTTTAAGAATTCTTTGCGAGTTTTTTTAACATAACAGACTTGCTCGGCCGCTGATGTTAACAACATTTGCTTATGAGGTAAATGTCTTCACTGGTCCGTTTTATCTTAGATGGCCGACCAAACGATTTGTTTATTCACTTGAGGTTTAACTCTGCGAGCCAGACATACTGACTTCACAAAGTATAACACCAAGTTAAGATCACATGTTTTATCCGGGATTCTGCGTCCATTTGCGTCGCCTGAATTTTTGGAAATGCATTGGCGATAAAGCTTCCACAGCTATTTTCGTTTAAAAACTGTGGCATTCATAGCCATTCAAAACGGGATAAAGGGATTAGACAACAAGTAAACAACTCCCTTTGCTGGTAAAGCGCTTTCCTTTAAAACGAGTTCTATTTATCTTTGGTGGCGAAACTTCCAGATATCATAGCAGGGTATCTTTATAGACAGCAAATTAGCAATCAATCAGTCATGAAATTGAGACGACGCAAATATGCCGCTTCCTCCCAAACTTGCTTCTTTCGCAGACGTCTTTCTCACAGTTGTTTCAGAAGCACGATTTTCGAACCATCACAGCTGAAATATTTTTTAGATATTCTCTTTTGACCAGTTGACTGACACCGTTGAGCCAATAATCAGAGCCCTTAATTACCTTTAACTGTCATTAATGACCATTATCTATTTTCTCCACACAAAAACAACCTGTATATACGGCTAGTTTTTTTTATATTTTCCACGTTTTTCCGGTGTTTTTTTTTTCTTCTTTTTTTTTTATTTCAACTCGTTAGTTCATGAATAAAATGCGTCTCCAAGGAGGATTGTAGGCCGTTTATAACGGAAGTGCGTCGCTGGTCGCACTAGACCAGATAGCTTGTCTGGACTAGCATTGCGTTCTATTTCTGTGATCTTTTCGAATCTTTTACACGAAAATGCCAAACAAACGATGCTCATTAATCCTATATTATAAATTACACAAAGAACAGACGCATTATACAATATTGATTTCTTCCAGAGTTAATTTTGACGCCGATGATTGCATAAATTAAAATTTTTTCAAGTTAGTTTAAACTTTATGTTTTTCTGAGACTCAAATAATAGAGGAAATCTCCGCTAATAATTATAACCAAAGTGGATGAACAGTTCTTAACTGAGGTTTTTACCAACAACTCATCATTAGGGGTTTTATAAGTTGCCTACAAGTGCACTATATGTTGAAACCTCCCACGTTGGTAACTTATTCCATTCAGCGTAGTGAATATAACCAGTGATGGAAAAACATCATGATTAGTTGTCATGGGCAAGAATAATTTCAGTGACAAAATTTTGACAAACTCCTCTGTTTTATACTTTCATCTTTCGGAGCCAGCAAGGGCTAAAATGGAATTTTTCAGTACGCAGTTGCTTTGTCTGTTTTAGCTATGCTGTGGTTTTTGTTTGTTTGTTTGTTGTTTTTTTTTTATGAGATCTATCAAGTTGAGCTCGCGATGATCTTAGAGGCAGTTGCAATAACAAGTCTGTCAAGCAAGCGGCCTAAGATTGAACAATAAAGTACAAGTGCTTATTCAGTTGGAGCACTCTTAAGACTATTTATCAAAATATGAGTCAGTTAATCGCACAAACGGATGAGCTCAAAGCATTTCCGCACACGTGAGGAAATGTCGTTTTTATGCTGTCTACAGTGCTATAATCAATAAGAAAGGATTTGGTCAGAACATCTGCCAGTTTACAGGGCCACGAACGTTTCCTGGAGCAGCAGGAAAAAAGATCTAACTTCTTGGGTTTATTGCGAACCAATTACTTTTGATTATTCTGAAAGAAAAAAGCGCAATATAAGTTTAAATATATTATTTATTATTTACAAAATAACCAGCTCCCAGCTGGCTTGTTAGCTCATTTGGTAGAATACTGCACCGTCATCGCAGAGGTCGTGGGTTCGACTCCCGTACAAGCCTTAATTTTTCAGGCTTTATTTTCACTACTGTAGTGTTCATAACTGTGATGATCATTCACAGATTCAATCTTAAATCCACAGTTCAAACATATGATTTTTCTTTATAGATACTCATTTGAGTACAGTAAGTTGCACGTCTTGAAGGCTTCCATTTTAAAAAGCGTAGGTGAAAAGAGAAAGCGAGACTGGTCTTAACTTGACGACAACTAATCAGGGGCAACCAACCACAAGTTTCGGTAGATATCTGTTCGGTGGAGGGTAGCTCGCCTTACTGAGGCTTTCAGCGTCGATTAAAGAGTGCACTCGGATTTCGTAACTAAAACGTGGCCTAAAAGGTGCGCAAAGGGGAAATCGAAGCCCTTACAGTGTTCGGAAAGGTCGTATTGGCTGTTTTTGGCAGTCAAAAACGTCAGCTAGCATTTTCGGAAAGAAAATGGTTCCCTAGACTGAAGTTCGTGGAAAGTTAATTTCAGCTAGCAGTTTTTCAAAGGAAGATTTTGCTCCCTAACATTTTCGAGCAATTAAAATTTCAGCTAAGGAATCCGAACAGATCACATTCTTCTAGGGAACGAAAACATCACTTTTCGAGACCCTTATGTAAATAAAATTTAAAATTAATAATACTTCGTCTTCTCGCCACTATCCATAAATGCTTTTAGTAAAAGATGTTTCACCTGCTGGAGGCAACGCCCATTACAGGAAGAAATGCATCTTTCATTTATTCGCCGCCCTCATATTATCATATTACTCTCACTGCGGAATTTCTTCCCGGCTTTTTCACTGTATTCCAAAACCATAATGTGCTCGACAGTTGTATGCAAATGTCAATGCACTCCCACGTTCTCGGTTTAACGCCCTTTACACCCATAAGTGTGCTTTCAACGACTTGGACGCGCTTTCAGTAAGTTCGAACTGTCGTCAAGTCCTGGTTAGTTTAATCCCATATTTAAACGTTTGAAATTAACACGACAAGAGCTTGCTTAGAATTTAAAAACCTCGGAATATTTTATCAAGAAATTCTGCTCGTTGTCACTCTGCAGCGTAACAAGGCCCGGACGTCTATTTAAGAACGTTCTCTAAGATTACACGTGCTTGTTCTTCATCAGGAATTCTAAATTTAACCAGTTGATAAGGTATGAACAGACCGCAACGAAATGTCTATCTCGATGTGGACCCTACATCTTCGTAGTCCACAAAGAGGCTGAACTTTTAAATATCTGGACTAGTAGTTGGCATAAGTGAGCTTTACAGACCGAACATGGTTTGAAGAGCAACGTGATTGATTTGGCAATGTTTGTATCTACACTTAAGGAAAGGCCGTGGTGTCGCCTCTTAAAAAGAATGGAAGGTATTGTGGGAAAACCATTTTTGGCAGTTTTAGTGTTTTACTGGCGCAGATACTTAAGACCAGCCAAGATTAAAGGTCCAGGGGAAGTTTAAGATAAGGAAGGTTTCGCAGGTCATCACGGAAAGACACTTTGCCATCCATTGACTTCTGATTGGATAAAGTGCATAGCGTGTGTATAAGAAAAGTGTTATGTAACTGTCAGTGTTATGTAATTATAGTAATATTTTTTCTTGCTGATGTACTCTATCAAGAACATAATCGAAACCGTTTTTCACAATCGCGAGAGCTTTGAAAAACGGAGAAACTTTATTTAGAATTCTTAAGTAATCACTGTACTAACACTGAAATTTGAGCGGCCGTTGTAACAGTGTACTGCTGTGTTTTCGTCAAAACCAAAGCTAAACGGAGTTCGGAACATTTGCCAAAGTTAACCTACAGCTCTATACTCAAACACTTGAAATTGCTGATTGCTCTTAGAACACCAACAAGAAAGCAACCAACCATGAACAGTATTTAGAAAGCACTTTGATCTTTGAAATAATGCATGAGTGAGAAGGACGAACTTCAAAATGGTTTTTCAAGTTACAAAACATTTCTAGTCAAACTATTCGTAGTTACAGGCAATATATATTCTGTATCAGTTTTATGAAGATATCAGTTTCTTGGTTTCTGATAACCGCATTATTAAAATAGATAGCATTCGGCCTCTGTAAAGTGGCTGAAATAGCCTCTGAACTTCGAATTCCGGCCACAATTCGACCTCCAAGCTCGTTTTACACTTATGTCTGTCATATTTCCATCCTCTGCATGCTTATGAAATATTTTGCGAAAGATTTGTTCTTTTTTGAGACAGAAATAACCTCGCTGGAATAAATAGAATGCTCAGAATTTTATAATCACGACGATCTTGAGAACTGCAAATAATCGTTGACGTTTGTCAACTATTTAGTTATGGCGTCTGTCAAGTGTAGATTTATTTGAGGCACTTGAGAGTTAAAAAAGTCACGGAAATTAGACACACCTTTTACGCCGA
>JAEMWC010001308.1:0-15000 GCA_016490735.1 Pachyseris speciosa
GGTATATATCGTGATTTGCGAGCAGCACGGGGTGGAAGCTTGGTTGAAGATCGTGACTTTTGTTTTGAGGGTACGAACACCCTCATAGTCCTTGACGACTGCGCAGCCTCGAAAGAGGTTAAAAAGCGCACAGGCAGCTGGTGCATCTCGCCTTTTCAGCGAGGCACATCGGCATCAGCGTGTGGGTGCTTACACAAAAGTACACCAGTATTACCGCATCTTTCCGGGAAAACATCGCGGCAGTCGTTCTTTTTTACAACCCCTCGGCCAAGACAACAAAAGCTATTTTTGAAGACTATGGGAGCCTGCCCCCGAGGAGTACAAAAGCATGATTTCAAAGCTGAAAGAGCGAAAGTTTTCTTTCCTTGTGTTCTCGCTGCGGCACCCATTTGGGGTCCGGTTGTTTTCGAACACAGCTGCGCTGTGAATTTAAAAAAAAGAAACTTAAGTATAGATGGCTGAAGAGCAGCAGGCAATGGCAGAAGTTATGGAAATGCTGGAAGTAGAAGCAACGGGCGCTCCCGCCGGTAGTGCCCTGACTTTGGCCTCCCCTGGCCCTGAATCCTTGCTCTACGCGAGCAGCTGGCCGTTCTAGTAACGACAGGCAAGGCCAAGGAGGCTATCGGCGTACAGATGACGCAAGATCAGGTTAAGCGGCTCACCGACAAAGATGTTGCGAAGTATTACAAAAGGTATGAATCATACGTTGGCTCTAAGACAACCGAAAGTTTGATTGACAGCTTCATTTTTCTTGTTACCAAAGCCGCTGGTTCGGTCGTCAAAATCAAAGACATTGATGCTTACCGGAAAGAAATAAAAGAAGACTACATAATCACAAAAGAGCTTTCATGCTTGGCTGGCAGCCTTGCTTTGAAGTTTGGCAAGTTTCTTGCTACCACCAACGCGGCTCTGATCACTGCAAAACACATTGATTTTACAAGCTCAAAGGATGTGCAACACGAGCCAGTTGTAACTGAACAGGTTTCTGAAACAGACTAAAACTAATCTAGGTACATCTGTAGTTACGTGATGTTTTTGCCAAAAATACCGCTTTACATAAAAAGAGTTGGTATTTTTTGGAATTTCTCTTAATGTGGCGAAAAACCACTTTTTGTCTTCTTCTGATGCATTTTTTTGGCAAAAAGCGCCTGTAGTTGGCTATTTCTTATTGTGTCGCTTCTTGCCCATTTTAATGTGTCTTCTTCTTCTCTAAAGACCACATCAATAAAACGGTAAATTTCGGAGCCGAAAGTATCAATTTCTTTGAGCGCTTTGCGCAGTTGTGGATCAATCTCTTGTGCCGACATTTTTTATATGCTATATTTTTCCAAATAGAATTTGTGTGCAAAAGTGCTGAATATTTACTGAGCAATTGCTAAGCAACTGCTGAATAATTGCTGACAATTACAAAGCAACTGCTAACCATTGTTCCTTTTTTTTTTTTTTTGCAAATTGAACTTTTCTTTTTTAATATATATTCGCAATGTCGGAAGCACAACCTCAAGCCCCCGCTGCTCAAACACAAGCACAGCAGCCATCCAATGGACAACTTACTTCTCCTGCACCAACCACACAGCGCGAAAAAAAACCCCAAACGGGTTGCTGCGGGCAAGGCGGTGGCTGAAAAAACCAAACAAGCTCGTGAAGCACAGAAAAAACTCTGGAAAAGGCCAATGCCATAATTGCAGAAAATGACGCCAAAAAGTCTGCCGAAAAAACTGCAGCTGCTGCTCCTGCCGCCCCTGTGCAGGAGGCTGCACCCAAAAACACAAGCACAATTTCTTTCGGCACCGTTCTCGCTGTTGGTGAGCTTTTTGTTGGCGCGGCCGGCGTTTATTATCAGCGTGAAGCGATACAAGAAAGGCTTCAGTTTTTGGCTCCTCGTAAAAAGGAAAGCGCCCCGAGCCCGCCTCCTGTTGCCAGCGAGCCAGCCCCGGCCCCCGCGCCGCAAAGGAAAACAGGGATAAGGAAAATGGATTAATTTTCTTTTGAATGTTTGCAACTTATGTATAATTCCATGGCACGGGATGTAAAAACATTAATTGATGGGGCTGTTGAAGAGGCTGTTGACACCGCCTGTTTATTTGGTCTTTTGTTTATTTCGTTTAAAATGAACAAGCTGTTGATTCAAAGGGCTTTGAATGTAATTTTTGAGCCACCAAAAATTTTTTTAATGGTGGTGATACTGATGAAGATGAAGGTGAAATGTTTTTGTTTGAAGAGGCCCCGCCACCTTACACAGAAATTGATAATTAATTCCCATTTAAAAATATTTGCAAAGTATTGTATATCAGCCATGGACGACTTTGAACATGGTAGAATGGATGGAGCGGCGCCTTTTCCCCTGAAGGGAAAAAAATGAAAAAAATAATGCAATAAATGAAGAAATTAATGCAAATAATGAAAAAATTATGCAATGAATGAAGAAATTAATGCAAAGAATAAAAAAATTAATTCAATGAATTAAAAAAACAATACAATGAATGAAAAAATTGATGAATTGAATGAAACGATTAATTAACATAACGAATTAATTAAGAAACTGAATGAATTAATTAAGGAAGTAAATGAAATAATTAAGAAATTGAATGAATTTATTAAAGAAATGAATGAATGAAAAAACCCAAAAATGGTGATAGGACTTGCCATTAAGAGTAGGATAATTAATTTAAATTTAAACTTTCAGACTTTTTTAATATTGGCATGGCTGACAACAAGCTTGTCAAAGCTGTCATGGATGGAGCGGTTCTTACCGCAGTTATCACTGGCATTGGTTGGGTTGGAAAAAGGTTTTTAAAGAAAATTTCATATCTGACCCCAGCAGCAGTTTTATGAACTATCTGGAGTTTTCCACCGTTACAGCGGGCGCCATCTCACTCAAAAGTTATCTCGAGGACCAAAAAATCATCCCTTCCAACGTTTGATCCAGCTGCGCTGGGGCTCCTTTCTTTTCCCACACCCGGAGGGGGATTTAAAAAATAGGCTGTTGGTATAAGAAGATGGCAACAGTCGCAATCGTTGTTGGCGGTGCGATCCTCAATGCGGCAACTTTTATCGGCGGCAATTATCTTCCTAAGGCGCTTGGCGGCAGCGACGACGCCGCGCTCGACGAAAAAAAGCGCCACGACAAGGCTCTCGAGGATTACCAGGCGGCTTACGCGAAATACAGCCGTGAGCGCACCCAAATCCTTGACTGTATCCAGACAAACACGCAAATGAAAGCGCAGGTCAAACAGAACTTCACCAACACCGACTATGCTTTTAAACTTTACAACCAAGCTCACCCCAACCGGCTTATGGCTCCACTGAAAAAACCCATGTTCTCCGATTTCTACCACCCGAGCGAGCAGCAAAAAAAGGGCGAGCTCGTTTTTTAGGGAGCCGGACTCTAGCTTTGGGCTATGCTGCTTTTCGTTTCCTTTGAAAACCAAATAGCTCGCCCACCAATTAAAGAAAAAAAAATTGTATGTATATGGGCGACAATACGAGTGTTGCGACCCCGCATGTTTCTCAAGTGGAGGAACAGTTGACGGTTCTTGCTTTAATGATTGAAAAGGCATACCCGGAATTATCCGAAAAGGATAAAACAAATGCGTTTAATAACACATTTTTTTGTAATAAAGAAGAGTATTTAAAATTAATTGAGAAATGCTTTCCTAATATGGTTTTTACTGAAAATAAATATTTTTTAAATAAAGTTTTATTGTAGGTTTCGGTTGCAAATCCTGATATAATGGAAGAAATTATACACAAGGCCGACGAAATGTCAAAAGAAACGGGCAAAGAAGAAAGGGTGTGTGCAATGGATTTAATTTTAAAAGATAAATCCATTCCAGATAAATTGGATACAGCACTACTTTAAAAACGATGAAGAAGTGAAAAAATTGATTGAAAAACCCAATTTTAACTTTCAAAAATGTTTCTCGATGGGGGTGTGGTAAATTAAGACCTCATTTGGAAATTTCATCGCGTGTTAAAATATGGAAGCCAAACTCGCAAAGATTTATTACAGCCCAGGTGGCTATTGGAAAGGGTTGGCCGCGATTAAAAAACTGGCTGAAGCTGCAAAAGTATCTGAAGACGACGCAAAAAGGTGGCTGATCAAGCAGGCGCTTTGGCGGATCTATCTTCCGGCGCCGCGCCGAATTCCTCGGCCGAAGTTCGATGTTTTCACTCCCAACAAGGTGCACCAAGCTGACCTTCTTTTTTTGCCGCATGACAAACTTCCCCGCGGTCGCAAAGTGTACAAGTACGCGCTGACAGTTGTCGACGTTGCCAGTCGCTACAAAGAGGCTGAACCTTTGACCTCGAAAAACTCTGACGAGGTCGCCGCGGGGTTTCGCAAAATTTACAAACGCTCGCCTCTGAAATGGCCGGAAATGCTGCAGGTGGATCCCGGGCGTGAATTTATGGGCGAGGTCACAAAAGAAATGGAAAACCACAAAGTATATATCAGACGCGGGCAGCCCGAAATTCACCGCGACCAGGCCATTGTGGAGCGTTTCAACCGCACGCTGGCGGAGAGATTGTTTGGTTACCAATATGCTGTTGAAATGCATTTACAGGAAGGCCAGCGGTCTGTCGCTTGGGTGAAACGACTTCCAGAGGTTGTTGCGGCTTTGAACGATGAGGAAACACGCCTGACTGGGAAGAAACCCGCGGTTGCGATTAAAGAAAAAGCGGTTGCTTCAAACCCTTCAACAACATATCAAAGACCTGTCGGAAATAGCGAAAATCAGCTCCCCTCTATTAACAACGTCCGCTATCTTTACCAACCAGGCGTGCTTGAGGGCGGCAATAAAAGAGCCACAGATCCTGTCTGGTCTTTCAAAGTTTTCAAAATTGAAAAAAACTGTAGTGAAGCCAGACACACCCATCTTGTACTATTTGCATGACGGACCAAAGCGCAGCTTTGTGCGTGAAGAACTGTTGGTTGTCCTACAAACACCGAGCTACCACCCGAAAAGCTCCTCTAGCAACTAATCGATGTTTTCCATTTCTACTTTAGTAGGCATACTCTCATACTTGTATCATCGTTTTACCCTATTACAGGTGATATTCAATTGGCTCGGTGTGAATGCCACCCGGCAGCACCCATCTCTTGTCGTAAAAGGCACTCAACCCCAATTTTTGTTTTGTGTATGTGACCATTCTTCCCTATCGCATTCGAAAACCCTTGTTTGTTGCCATGTCTTTGTGCCCGTGAAGAGCCGCCTTAAAACGTTCCCACCTGATGGCGTTTTGCCTTTGGTTCATTCCTTTTGTACTAAACTTGCTTCTCTCCCCGTCATTATCAACGTAATAACACTTGGAACATAGCGCGATCATTCTGTTACCTTCACATTCTAGTTTAAACAACCCAGGAGTGCGACCGCTCCACTTATCCCACGCAAGCCATTGATTTTTTTCTGCCTCAAATTGCGCTTTCAACTGCGGTTTGACTGCCTCCGCAAGTGTGTCTGTCGATACAGCCATGTAGCAACTGTCAGTGTGTTCTGAATTAACTCAAAATCGCTACGGTCTACATACTTGTCCGGAAAGTCGTAGTAAAACTCCAGCATCCTTAGTTTGGCCAACTGATAAACCGCAATTCCAAGCTGAAACGGTCTGTTGATTTCAATTTTGTGTTTTCGGCTTTCCAGCTGGTAAGCGTCTCCGATTTCTTCAAGATCGAAAAAGAAAGCGCTTCGCAAAGCCCTGTCAACTACCTTTTCATCCTTTGTGAAGCAAACGCTTTTTTGGCGCTCCACGGCTTCAATCATTTTGCCGTAAGCGCTGTTACCTAGCAGTTTAAACACGTCTGCCAGTAAGGCCTTGCTTTTATCGGTGTCGCCTGTTCGGCGCGCCTCTGTCACTTGCTCCACAAACCAGGTGAATATCTTCTTCGGTTGGTAATCGATTGTTCGATGAACGGCCGTAATCACCAACCCGTGGTCTATGTACCAACGCAGCACCGGGCCGTACACCAACATTTTCGTGGCCACCAACGCGCCCACCAACTTCCTTCCTTCGCCTCGGTTCCTTCCTGTCTTTCTTAAATATTCCATCACGTGGCCTGGTACGGCTCACTCTGGCACTTGTTTGTTGATGAAAAGCGGACACATTTCTTCGAACTTAGGGCGCAGAGCTTCGGGCACTTCAATGTCAACTTCTGCAAACCCGAACCACCAACCCTTTCGCAAGTAATGAATGAATTTTTGGGCATCTGGGGCTCGTGAATTTTTTTTCCTGACCGCATGGCATGTCCTGCAGCATTGTTGACAAATACAGCGCATTGGCGTCGTAGCCTAAAATCTTTTCACATGGTTTGCTGGTTGGTTTTGGTGGGACCTTATTCCTGTCACACCCGCTTCGTGATATCTTGTGAATACCAAACTCGGCCCGCCAACCACTGCCCCTTTCAGCATATCGTACGCTTCTTTGCTTGGTGCAAACAGCGAGGCCCCGCGCTCAATTGCGCCGCGCAACAGGTAATGCTGGCTTACCCCAGGGATGCTGACGGCGTCTTTCAGAATGTCAATCCCCTTTTCGGTGTAAAACGCCCGCATCTTTTCCAACACTTCCAACCCCGGCCCAACGTCAAGGTTGTTGTAATACCGCAACCAGTCTGCAAACGTTTTCATTCCTTTTGTCTCAAATGTTTTCACACAACACCGCCATTCTTCGGGGTCAGTATCCACTCACCTTTCAAAGATGAATACCACTCTGGGTGATCTGGCAAACCGGGGAAATCAAGCTTTTCAGGGTCGTCAAACCACTCGTATGGGAACCACGATTTGGTGCTTTCACACCCATAAGCCTTTACCCACTTGTCGTAGCTGGTTCCCGTCCCCAGGTAGTTGATAATGTCAAGGAAACGAAACCCGGGTGGAAGTATGTACATAACCTTGTTTGCGTGTTTTGCCAGTTTTACGTGCTTTGCTTTGTCGGCAAAGAACCCCGCCAAATGTTCTTTAACAAGGTTTAAATCGTAACGACCTGAGTTGGATACCAATACGGGCACATCATTACACCAACCAGCAACCAGCGCTTGTTGTTTTTTGGGAAGCAAAGGGTAGGTTTCGGGCCAAAATTCTTTTCGCACTTCTTTTCTAATATTTCCTCCCCTTCGAACCACCTTTGCCACAAATTTGCGAATTAACATTTTTGGGTCTTTGTCGCACACGTGTGTGGGCTCACGTTCCAAGGTGTCGCCAATCGAGAAAGAAATTGGTTTGTGAATGTTTTCTATGCGTAGTGTGGGGGTTGGGTCTTTTCTTGCTTTCTTGTCTCCATAAGACTCGAAGTCGAATAGTATTGCGTGGGGATACGTTCGTGTCCGTGTTGGTGAAAGTTGTTCATTTGTTTGGTTGACCTGGCATGCCCATACTTCAACAACTGTGAACCCAGCCTCCCTCAGTTTATTTGTTCGGGAAAGGGTGTTTTGAAATAACTCCTCTCTTGTTTTTTGTGCAATGTTAATTCTTGTGTTGCGATCTGGAGAACACGAATACCCAACCAATCTGCGGTGGGTTTTCCGTGGTTGAAATGTTGTTCAACCTCTTCCAAATCATTAACGGCCGTTCTTTCACAATCCTGTGGCAATCTATCAAGTTGATAAAAGCTTTGCGCCAGCTCTCGCGCCCTTCGGGTGCATCTGTCATACCGGGATCCTTGGTGCACAGCCAAACATCTCCACAAACATAAATTGTCCTGATATGTGTCTAAACACACAATTCCTCCTTGCCCTCTGTGGCTTAACGCCCGCTACCAATCTGGCAATGGCCCCGTTCCCAACCGCGGTTGAGGTGTGAAAATTGTTTTTATCCAAACGGCCTCAAATTTTTCAAACTCCCAACTACCCCCACTGCCGCCGTCGCCGCTGTTTTTCTCGGGCTCTTTCAATCTTTCGTTCGTTTCTTTATTCCTTAACCACTCTTCAGCTTCATAAAGTTGAGTAAACCATTTTGTTTTATCTGGATCACTGGAGTAAATCAGTATCACAGAGTTGGTTTCAGTGTTTCTTATCCAATATGCATAAGTGTAACGAAGGAAAAATGAGCTTCTTGCAACTTGTTCAATGTCTTCCATGTATTCATTAGTTAAATCGGTGTTTAAATCATCAGTATCCTCATCGTATTTAATTATTCATAACGGCGCCCTTTATACCGTCTGTCGTTGCCCCATTAATTACATTCTACACTGTATTAATTAATTTAACATTGCTTTGTGGGGGTCTTGCATCTGGGTCGGGGGGAGGTTGAAAGTATGGGTCAAAAAGCCTTGAAAATCTTTGCTCTTCTGTTTCCCCAGGAATGCGTTTACGTTGCTTTTGTTCAAATTTTTCATATGGGCCGGGAAATCTTGGTAAACCGGCCGTCTTATCCCTTCGACGGCCTGGCTTTATTTTCTGTGTTCTGCTTTTTTTTTTTTTTTTTGCAGCCTCTCAACTATTTGTTTTTTTGTTAATTTTTCACGAGGACGCAAAGCCCTTAATGGGGGCGCTTTCTTTTGTTGAGTTAAGGTCGTTCGCTTGCGCACAGCAGGAACAGATCTCTCACTCTCCATCAAACCGTGCTCGTCATTGTTCAATTGACCCGCCGCCATATATTAACCCAAAAAGTTTTGGCAGAAATAATTAATTACCTTACCTCGGCCTTATAAACCAATCCATATACTTTTATTTTTAAAACTGGTTTCGACTGGTTTTAACTGGTTCAAACTGGTTCACACCGGTTCGCACCGGTGCGGGGGTTACCCCAAGTAGTAGATGGTGAGTCTAACCAATACTCACCGGAGTAAGCTGGGTTTAACCAAATTAAGCCTTATTTTATATGCTTTGAGCAAGCGAAGCAAAGCGAAAAAGCATATAAAATAAAGCTTAATTTGGTTAAACCCAGCTTACGGAGGGGGTATTGGTTAGACTCACCATCTACTACTCCTTTTCATTGGTTAAAAAACCTCAGGTGGCCCCGGTTGAAGTCGTTGCACTGTAAGACTTTTAAGTGCTGTAGTTGGATTTTGTCACGTTTTAATCAAGTAAGAAAAAAAAAAAAAACAAAAACGAAACAAAACGAAAACAAAAACAAAACAAAAAAACAAGCATTACACAAGTTAAGATCCCTAATGTTCCTTCGGCGTGTAAACAAACCGTGCCCGAAAGTCTTGTTCTCATGATCAACCTCTGCAAAATTTGTGCCAATATCAGCAAACTACTGAATATCTAAGGTCGAGAGCTCAACTGTGGTTAGCTAAAAAGTTAATCTGTGTATGCTCTGTTTGCCAAAGTGTCTAGTTTTTTTTTGCCAGAGCAGATTTTTAATTTGTTACGCAAAGATTATATATCGATTTACAGTGTGGCCAGTATTCACTGATCACGCACACTTGTACTCGGCTGCTTTTCGGATCATCTACTGTATTTTTTTTTCAGCTTGTCACAAACAGTGTACACTGAGTTTAAGTCCCAACACACAGCGAAAGTACGAAAGTTATTTTTGAAACGGTTCAACTTGATCACTGCGTGTTTATTGATACACAAGTTTGTTTTTGTTGTAGACACAAACGTTTCAGCAGTATATATAGCCAAGAGTTCAACTGTTCGTTGGAAAAATATCTTTAGTAACCAACACCTCCAAATTATTCCCCTTATATTATTGTTTTTTCTGCCGTTTGCTTCGCTGCGGATTCAGAAATGCATTGTGCATGTTCTCCCACATCACCCAAAGTTCTTTCAAAACTGAAAACTCTTGCACACTACGAGGGCAGCTTAATTAGAAAGGTTAGTTATGCAATTGCATCGTCTTTATTATTATTATTATTTTTTTTTATAAAACATCGTTTCAGTTGTGTTGAGGCAAAAAGAGCAAATGATTTTTAAAATGAAAGAGCTGACTCTATCGAAAAAGCCCCTGACTGCAATCTTAGACAAAACTGTTGAGAAAATTGAGCTTAGAAGCCTTTGTGCGTGCAAACAGTGATCAACTGAGTTTCAAAGCCCCCCTCTCCCCCAATTCAATGTTGTCTGCGCCTCCTAACCGTTTCCCTGACAATGGTGGCTTACCAACTTCAACATTGAAATGGAGGAGAGGGAGAAGGGAAGTTACTTTAGGGATGTTGTTGACTTGTTGACTCACACATATTGGAGAAGTTTTTTGGATCCTAGGAGGCCTATTTTCTCATATAGTTTCGTCCAAGATTGTATGACTGAGAAACTGGCGAAAAGGTCCGATACACGCACTCCAGTAAACTGCTCCTGCCGTTAATTATTGTTAAATCAGATGCTTAAGAAGTTCGATTAGTTACATGGGATATATTCTCTTATTAAGAGAATTTATGGGTATTATTGAGGACTCAAAAAATCCCTTCGCTCTCGTGGCTCTCTGCTATTTATTGGCAAGGGAAAATACGATGGTGAATACGGGCTCAACTGACACAATAAGAACGGTCAACATTGCACTTGACCACTTGACAAGAGACCAGCAGCTGTAGAGATAATGAGAAGGTGTAGTTTACTGTGCCTTCCACAAATAGAATTGGAGCAGAAGTAATTTTCAGCATGGGGAATTAACCAAATTTACAACTTTCCTTGCTTCCGAAATCATGGATGACATTATATAGGTCTATATATATTGACAGAATGGATGGCTGACTGGACATCATCATTTGAGGAAAAGTACAACCGCACAAAGTATTCATAGTTGTGAAATGCACATTTGATAGTGCAAAATAGGCTAAAGGAAAGCAATTTTTTTGGGGATGAACAATTAAAGGCAATTGGGTCACGCGATCACTTTATTTCATCACACTGACCTCCGTTCGTGACACATACATGTATAGTCAAAGGACATAATTATTCGCCACTTTCGAAAATGGCGCGAGGAATTTTTACCCGCGTTTGCACACTAAGAGCGGGAAAACCTGAGACAGGCAGCACCATTTGTCTTTTTAGGCGGGAAAAAACACAGCAAATATAAAGAAACAAGTGACTTAACAAAATATTGAAAAATCGGTTGCAAAGCTCGGTTCAGAGAGAAATTACAGGCGGTTTGTTTAAGAGATATCACCTTACTTTTTCTTTCCGTCGAGACGTCGAGTTGTGTTGATTAAAGGTTGATAATTTGTTATGTTGTTGTTTGAAAAATATTTTTCCAACTACTATGGGCCGAAAAAGTGTTGAACTAACCACAGAAACGAAGGAATTGATTGTTGCACTGTCAGAATTAGGGAAAGACAAAGCTGAACTGTCACGACAGTTGAACATTCCAAGAACGACTATCACAAAGCGTTCTACGCAACTACAAAAGACTGGCTCGGAGGAGAATTTGAAACGAAGTGGAAGGAAAAAGAAATTCACAAATAGAGATAGAAATGCTTTACTTCGTCTTGTTATAGCGAACAGACGACTAAACTTACAGGACATTACATCGAAGCTTAACGAGTGCAAAACACAAACTTTCAGCAAGAAAACTGTGCAAAGGGTTCTTCACTCAGAAGGATATAAACGAAGGTCAGCGAAAAAGAAAGTTGTGGTTCGGGAGGTAAATCGCAAAAAGCGAGTCGACTGGTGTAAAGAGCGAAAAAGTCACACAGAAGACGAGTACTGGAGAAAAGTGATATTTTCTGACGAAAGTCATATTGTTCTCGGTGAAAACAACCGTGTTTATATTTGGTGAAAAGACGACGAATTTACAATCCGCACCTCATCTGTCCACGCCCTGAACGCAAGATAAGTTTGATGATCTGGGGGTGTATTTGCTATGACGGTGTTGGAACTTTGGCTGCTGTAGAAGGTAACATTAACTCCGCTCAGTACATTGACACCCTAGAAAATAATCTGTGGACAGTAATAGCCTGATATTATGAAGATGACGAGTACCTGTTCATGGATGACAATGCTCCCGTTCACAGAGCTCATGCCGTAGAAAATTACAAAGATGAAAACGAAATAACCTTCATGAGGTAGTCAGCACAGTCACCAGATTTGATTATAATAGAAAATATCTGGCTCTACATCAAGAGACAGTTACAAAAATCCACGACAAATATCACGACCAGGAATGACCTCTTCCGTGCGATTCAGAGTGTGTGGCAGCAGATCGATTTGGAATACATAAGGAAGCTTTGCCACTCCATTCCTGATCGACTAGACAATGTTATCAAAATGAAGGGTCATCTCACTAAATATTGAGGTCATTGCAAACCTCGATGCGTCGCAAGCTGTGCCAAATCGAACGCGTGGAAAAACGTAAACAAACGCCGCCATATTGAAAGTGACAAATGTTTATGTCTCTTGACTGTACCTCGCAAATGTGAAGAGCTGTATCGCAATGGACTAAATGGTGCTATCGAATCACAGAAAGAGAATATCTGTCCTTTTTGTATCCACAAAAAGATTACAACGATTAAATGCTTGGATTTGGGACGATTGACACGGGAAGTCTTCGCATTTGAACGATTAACAACGGTTTACAGTACTTTTATATAACTAGGTCTATTGTTTTATTTTGCGTTCGTTGTTAACCGTTTAAAATTGTCTGTTAGTCGTTCTTTTATTGATCGATTGTTTCTCTTTTGCTAAGTTAACCGTGACATACCTAATGGCATACTTGTCGTTTGCGAAACATGTGTTGTGGGGAATCGCGTTGAATTTCCCGCGGGATATGATCTTAACAAAATTAAATGATGTACCGGCTAACACATAGGCCGTCTACTTCCGTTTCACATTCATCAGTAATGCTTTTTTTAAGACACATGACCTCACGCTTTCCCCAGCAGATGATCGGACAAACAACAGTCGAATAGTGACAGCAGAAATCTCCAGTTTGCAAAGTGGTTTTGGCGTATACGACACGTAATTCAGTGACATTTCATAAACTCAGGGATATATTGTTGGCTCGTTATATTTAATTGGAATGCAAACATGGCAACAACAAAGCTTTAACTGATGACAGGCCCATATCAGTGACTAACAACAGCTGCTTAAGACTTGCAACTCTTGCACTACACAGGAAATTTCAAAAAAGTCTCGTACACAATCTTGGACAAAACTGTTGAGAACATTGAGCTTAGAAGCCTTTTGCGTGCAAACAGTGATCAACTGAGTTTCAAAGCCCCCTCCCCCCCAATTCAATGTTGTCTGCGCCTCCTGACCGTTTTCCTGACCATGGTGGCTTACCAACTTCAATATTGAAAAGGGGGAGGGGGGGGGGGGGGAGTTACTTGAGGGATGTTGTTGACTCCCACATATTGGAGAAGTTTTTTGGACCCTAGGAGGCCTATTTTCTTAAATAGTTTCGTCCAAGATTGTGACCTTGCTGACTTTTCTGATCCAAAGCACAGTGCTTTTACAAACTACTTTTCAATTTCTTCGAATGATCAAATATTCAGTGTGTTCATTTTCTTTCTTACCGTGGCAATCTAATCGTTTCAGTGTCGAACAGATCACTGTCTTCAAAGCAGTCCTGTTATACCAAAATTCGATTAAACTGAGAATTGAAAAATCATTTAGGACTGAACGCGACCCTATAAACAAGCAGTTGTTTACAAACTTAGCGACCAAACGATGGAAAAAAAATAATCTTATTTCCCTTGATCACAAACATACTCAAATCACATGAATACTCGCCTTTTAGGGAATCTCAAAGCTTTTGATTCCACTGCATATTTCTTCCCTTGTCTGACACTAGTTGGTATACAATCGTATGTACTTTAAAAAATAAAAAAAAATTATAAAAAAAAATTAAAAAACAAAAAAAACCCACACACTCACAACGTTCTCCTCGCATCGTGTTCGATTTCATTCAAAAGACCAACAAGAGCCCGCGAAAAGCTGATGCGCAGAAAGCTGCGCAGAACGTTTTTCCGCTCTGAAGGTTATGGTATGGTTTGTCCACTCTCTTTCTTATTGAGTATGTTTTCTTAGAGAAAGCTACCTCTTCATCACCGGTAATATAGGCAAAAACCCTAAAAATGCTACCAAATTCTAAACTCATGGTGATAAATAATATTTATTACAATATTTAATGGTGTTTACCTTCTTCATAATTTGGAAATAACAGAAATATAAATATTTGAACACTTTCCCTTATTTCTTCGATCAAACTCTGTTCCCTCACACTTTCTTTCTTCAAAGGAAAACTGCAAACTGACAATAGCTGCACATAACTGAAACACTTTGTCTATACAACAGCTCAAATAAGGGGCGACTTAGAACTTGAAAATATTTCATGCATTAGGCCTGGTTTCTTCAGTAAAAATCTGTTTCTTTGCAGCTTTATTCTTTATTCAAAGGGAACTGCAAACTGTTCATTACATCTGTACATAACTGGAACTCTTTGTCTATACAATAGCTTAAGTAAGGGGAGACTTTCAGAACTTTAAAATATTGTAGGTATTGGCTAGCCCTGGTTTCTTCAGTCAAAATCTGTTCCTTCACAGTCTTCTTTAATCAAAGGGAACTGCAAATTAACAATAGCCACGCATAACTGAAACACTTTGTCTGTATAAGACCTTAAATAAGGGGGAAGGGGGGGGGGGGGGGGGGAACTTAGAATTTTAAAATCTCTGAGCCTTGCATTAGCCCTCTCAACATGTATGCAGCATCTGGCAATTGACTTAGTCACCTTTACCTCACTTTCAGTAAATGTCAGTATGTTCACAGACACACCATTTGGAACAATGTCTTGAATGAAGAATCCCTTGTCTGCCAGTATGAGATCACCAGGAACCAATTGGTTTATAAGACCAGACTGCTGGACAATTCCTTTGTCAGAGATAGATCCTGGGTAGAGGCCAGTAATGTAGGTCAACACTTCATTTGGTGCTACTCCTGTCAAAACCTTGAAAGAATTCATCCCTCGGTAGCTTGACTAAGTGGCATTTTGCTGACTCATAAGGCTTGGCATGGCCACTTCAATGTCAGTACAATCTATGACAATTCTGCAACTCGAATACTGTGAAAAGGATGATGGTGAACACACCTTGTTTCTGTTCCTGGGTGGGATTGTTGTCATAAGGTCTTCA
>JAEMWC010001308.1:20000-47500 GCA_016490735.1 Pachyseris speciosa
CAGTCGGTATAATATCTAGATGCAGCTTCTTTCTTCCTAAATCGTCTTTACGTATGCTCTACTATTCCTTAATTTATCCTTATTTTCACTACTGCAATATCGTTTGGGCTTCGACCTATAAAACTAATCTCCGCCGCCTTGTTATCCTGCAAAAGCGCATTATTAGAATGATTAATAAATCACATTTTAATGCTCATACTGACCCCATCTTTAAGGACCTCGGTATACTAAAATTTGATGATATCCATTTGCTTCAACTGGGCCAATTTATGTGTTCTTGCAAAAATTCATTCTTACCTCCAAAGTTTAATAACAATTTCTCTCAAAGCAATCAATTCCACTCTTACAATACAAGAAATTCCCAGGCCTACCGACTACCGTTTTGTCGTACAAACACGAAAAAGTTCTCGCCCTTTTTTCAAGGGCCTAAGTTTTTTAATTCACTTGACAACATGATCATCAACTCTCAATCCCTCCCCTCTTTTAAGAAAAAACTGAAGATTAAATTATTGAGTAAGTATGAAAACAGTTTATAAATCTTTCCATCTTCGACTTTTCGCCTTCTTTTCTTCAATTGATGTGAAACAGCTCTAGCTCATAGTTCCAGGAGGCCTAACCTCTCATAAGTTCCTATAGCTTCTGTTAGGTCTCCTCGCCACTTCTTTTTTTTTTCTCTTCTTTTCCTATATTTTTGTAATTAGTGTGGCAAATAAAATAAATAAATAAATAAATAAATCACGATTAAAGATAAAGATTAAAGGAAGACGGTGGAGACAGTCAATGATATGGATCGTTTATAATTTACAACCGTTTATATCAAGGTTAATTTAATCCCAACAAGCAGGGTTTAACACCTGTACAAAGCAAATGCGTTC
Source organism: Pachyseris speciosa (assembly GCA_016490735.1). Lineage (NCBI taxonomy): Eukaryota > Metazoa > Cnidaria > Anthozoa > Scleractinia > Pachyseridae > Pachyseris > Pachyseris speciosa. The sequence goes on from JAEMWC010001308.1 coordinate 20,876, forward strand.
CTTAGACGAAAGGCGGCTAACAGTTTGACAAATCTATTTCCTTGGGGGTGGGGGGGGGGGGGGGGGGAGGGTAGGGTTGGAAAACAGTGGAGACAGTCCATCAAAGCCTGAATAAGTACTATTCAGACAGTTTGAATTGTCTGAATGGCTTGAGCTTAAAAGGTCAAGCCATTTCTGTGCTTGACCTAAGTTAGACCAGACGGAGGTGTTCTTAATTAATTTTGCAATTATTATATCGCAAATGTTATCTGAGGGAAAGCAAGTTCGATCCTCTTGATCATGATTTATTTGCGATAGTTGAGTCATACAATGTGCTTAAAGTGGAGTCTTCAGCTGAAGCCATATTCTGAGGTTACAATACATTCCAGCTCTGCTGTAAATGATCATGATGACAATGCTGACTGTACTTAAATACGAAATACAACTCGCTTCACTGCATACATTATATTTAAAAGAAGGCATCCTCTCGGGTAACAACAAACAATGAAGCAGTAAAAATGTTTTTTTTTTTTTTTTTTTAATTGCAAGAACACATAGTTACTTACATTGTACTTACCCTACTTATAGAATATGACACAGTACTTACTCCACTTACGATACGATACAACACTTACTGTACTTACAGTACAATACAATATTTACTCCACTACTTACACTATCTTTACCATGCGATTCTTGCATTACATTACATTACATTACATTACAAGGATACCGTTCTGCTAACGCTGTAAAATACAACATCTTTCACTACTAACCTAGCAACATTACAAAACCGCTTACTTCTAGTAGCTAGCAACCTTTATAATTAATTCCTAAAATTATAATTAATTATTTTAGTACTGGAGGGCGTCCTTCAATGGGTTCCACTTCTTTTTAAAGGAAATAATGGTGTTACTATCCAGAGCTATCTTCTTTTCAATTTTTATGGAGGTTAACAGTAGTTGTATATATAATTGCAGCTTAGGTAAGGAGTTTTTTAATTTACAGGTATATATGTAGTGTCTAGCAATAAGTAGTAGGTGGCATAGAAGTAGATTCGATACATTTTCAACTAAACCTAGACAGAAAGGGGGAGAGAGAAAATTGTCTTTCACATCTACAAGTTTTTGGGAAATCCATTCAAATAATAGTTTCCAAAAAGCTTGGGTGTGTTTGCAGTTCCAAAACAGGTGGACCAAAGTTTCAGTAGATTCCCCACAGAAGGAACAAGAATCCACTTGTTTTATGCCTATCTTACAAAGAAAGTCATTTGTCGCAATTCGTCTATGCAGAAACTTAAACTGAAATACTCTGAGCTTTGTTTCTCTTGTACAGAGGAATGGCAGATAGTAAGAGTTTCTCCAATTAACGATCGAATCTCCTATTATATCCACTTCAGAAAGCCATTTTTCTTGACTCTGTAATGGTATAGAGGCCTTATTTTTCGCAAAGCGTCTATAACATTCTTTGTTAATATTTGAGTGTGACAAAAGACTCGCTGTATTATTTGAAGATGGGTTATCTAAGCCTGGTGAGCACATTTTCTTGAATTGTTTTAAGGCTGCTATTACTTTAAAGTACTCAAGGTAGTTGGTTTTAATATTGTATTTAGCGACAAATGCATTATAGCTTAAGAAGGTCTGATGTTCAGTAAGTAGATCTCTAACCTCTTTTACCCCTGCTTTAAGCCAAGATGTATAGAAAATGGGTTGGTTATCTATTCTAATCAGTGAGTTGTGCCATATACCCATAGAATTAAAATCAAGAATTTCCTTTCTGTAGTTTAAACTAGTCCAGTGTTCGAGAATTTCTCTCAAAAAAGGGTCTCTTAGGTTGAGCTGTGGAACATCCTGCGGTTTTAGGTTACTTAAAAACATTATTTTCCCTCCATGCTTCTGGAGATGAAAGTCTACGAAAAGCTTCCATTTACCATGATTGTCGTTATCTAAGTAGCCTTGTACCCACTTCATTTTTAGAGATTTGTTAAAACTTTGAATATCTATCATCTTAAGGCCTCCTTTATCATAATCGTTGATTATTTCCGTTCTCTTAATTTTGTCCCCTTTGCTGTTCCAGAGAAAATCATACAGAAGAGTATTAATTTCTTTAAGTGCACCCTGATGCGTTGAGAGAGAAGATAGAACATGCAAAATTTGAGATACTGCTAAAGATTTTATAATCGTAATTTTACCTAGAAGAGTTAATCTTCTAGCAGACCAGCTATTTAGAATGTTTTTTATTCTCACAATTTTTTCGGAAAAATTAACATAAAAAGCGTTCTCTTCTAAAGTCAAAAACCAGACTCCTAAGGCGTAGACTTTTCCTTTAGCCCATGTTATATGTTTGTTAGAAGACAAGATAGCGTTTGAGTTTTTTAATGAGCCGATTCAGAGGGCTTCCGTTTTATCGTAATTAACTTTTAAGCCGGATATAGAGCCAAATGCGTCAAACAAGTGTAAAGTTCTTGAAAATGAGGATTGTGAGCCATCTAAGATCATCGTTGTATCATCTGCGTATTGCGAAATTTTGCATTCGGTACCCAAGATCTTGATTCCATGAACCTCGTTATCATTTCTTACTGTGCTACCCAATATTTCTGCGCATAAAATGAACAAATATGGGGAAAGAGGGCAGCCCTGTCTCACACCACGACTTCATGTGAAGAACTCCGAGGCCCAGCCATTGTTTTGGATGCAGCTGCTAATATCGGTGTAAAATAGTTTTATCCACGCAACCATGGATGGTCCAAAGTTATAATATTTTAGGCTTTTCTCAATAAAACTCCACTCTACACTATCGAAGGCTTTCTCGAAGTCGACGAATAATGAAAGGCCAGGGATCTGTTCAGTATTTGTGTAATTTATAATACTATCTAGAAGCCTAATGTTCTCTCCAATAAAACGCTTTTTTAAAAAGCTGGTTTGGTCGTAGTTAATAATCTTTGGTAGAACTTTACGTATTCGACTAGCAATAGATTTGGTCGCAATTTTGTAATCACAGTTTAAAAGGGTAATTGGTCTCCAGTTCTTTAAAAAAATGGCCGGTTTGTTCTTTTTTGGTAAAAGCGTGATTAATCCTCTTCTTTGAGTAATTGATAGAAGGCCTATTGCATATGCACAATTTAATGCGTTTAATAGGTAGTGATGTATGTCATTCCAGAAAACCTTGTAGAATTCGGCTGGGAGGCCATCGCTTCCAGGACTTTTGTTTGGTTCCATTGATTTTAAACTTTCTAGGCATTCAACTTCAGTCAGTAGACCTTCACATTCATTTTGTTCCTGTTCATCTAGCATCATAGTATTTCCTTCTGGAAAGAAGATGTCCTCGTACATATCATCAGCTTGTGGAATACAAGAAGAATAAAGTTGTCGGTAGAAGGATTCTCCCTCTTTCAATATTTCACTGTCTGACTTAATGACACTATTGTAAGTGAGTTGAAGGCTCTTAATGGTTTTTTTATTAAAATGTCTTTTTTCCAAATTCAGAAAATATTTCGTATTTTTCTCTCCTTCATTATACCAGCGAGACTTAGATCTTATAATCGTGCCCTGGATTTTATGTTTGGAAATCTCTTCTTTTTGGAGAATTTTAACATCTAATTCATTTAATATGTCTGTTTTTTCTGTTTCTGAAACGTTATTTTCTTCCAGCCTCTTTTGAAGAGCTAATATATCGGCCTCTAAATAGGTTTCCTGTGATTTCATTTTGGCTTTTTTTTTCTTAGCATAGTAAAGCGGGCTTGATCGAATTTGTAATTTCATAGTGTCCCAGAGGAGAATAGCGTCAACTTCAGTGTCATTTTTGTAGTCATTCGCTACTTCATTAATTGTTCCCTTGATCAAATTTACATATTCACTTTCTAACAAGAAGGAGGTATTTAGTTTCCAGAAACCTGGACCCCTGGGATTTGTATTGTTTGTGAGGTGTAGTGTTATAAGGGAATGATCAGTTTTGAAGCCAGGTAAAATGTCTGCTTTGGTAATTATTGTACTTAGACTACAGCTAGTCAAAAAGAAATCTAAGCGGCAGTGTATGTCGGGTTTCCTCCTCCTCCAGGTAAACCTTTTAGCATCTGGATTGAAGATGCGCCAAATATCTACTAAATCTAACAAATTGGCGATGTACAAAACTTCTTTTAACGAGTTTTTATGAGTTGTAGGGTTTCCTCCTATTTTGTCTTTTTCAACCTCCAGAACTAAATTATAATCACCTCCGAGAACTATCTCTCCGCAGTTGAAAGAGAGAAGCTGGCTTAGCACATTCTTAAAAAAGGTAGGGTTGTCGTCATTTGGCGCATAGATATTTACTAGAGTCAAAATTTTCCCTTCCGTTTTGATGTCCGCTATAACGAGTCTTCCCTCTGGATCGGAAAATTGTTTAAGAATTTGGAATTCAAAATTGTTATTAAAAAGAATACAAGTTCCGGCACTTGCACTTGAAAAGCTGCTAAAAATAGCTGAAAAGCCCCATTCTGAAGTCCACCAGTTCTCTTTCTCTTTAGTACAATGGACTTCTTGAAGAAAATAAATTGCATAGCTTTTCAGTTTGAGCCACCGAAAGATCTCACGCCTTTTAATGGTGTTTGACATCCCTCTCACATTTAAAGAACAGATCACAAAATCTTCAGCAAAGTGATGATTGTAATGCAATTCGGATAAATACTATTGGTAGGACTGTTGAAGCGGTAAAGATATGCAAAAGCGTTAGCATCTTGAAAAGCGAGGCGATAGTTTTTGACACGAACAGAGAAATATAGGAGGACGGAAAAAAGTATAAACAAACACAGATATATACACACACATACGACTAAAAAGACCAAAATAAGTCTGGGAAAAGGCATTACAGATTGAAAAATGATCTATCCGGCACCAGCTATGGAAATTGGAACACGATATCAGCTATTTCAAGGCTCCTTATTATGGTGGCAGAATATTTTGAAAAACAAAACAATAAAATAACAGAAAATCAACAATTCGCAAAAAGGATATAAACATCCAGTCAAAGTTACTGCAAGGGCTGCTCTGGAGAAACATATTTGCCGTTGACAAATAGTTTGTCCGGGTTTGCTTTGCTAAAGTACGCCGTGTGACCTCTCTCTCTGGCAGTAAAAATGTTTGATACTTTGCTCAATCAGGTTTGTTCGGATCTCTGATAACTTGGGGGAAGGGGTACTCTGGACTTAAACTGACAGGGAGCAGAGGCACCCAACAAGCCAACCTGTAGAAAGGCATTTTTAAGTACCTCATGGTGTTTGAATTCTGCTTAAAGTGATGTTTTCGTTAGCTAGAAGAATTTGATCGTTGGGATTCCTTAGCTGAAATTTTGATTGCCTGAAAATGTTAGATGTCAGTCTATATACAGTCCATTTAAAGGGCGTGGTACCTTGGGAATCATCCGAAGCTACTCGTGGAAGGATCATTGTTAATCACCCCAGTATGTGAAAGGTTTGTATGACAAGGATCAAAATAGTGAAGCTGAAATGCAAGAAAAAAAGTTTTTCATTTGTCGTAGCTGATCGTACTTGAAAAAGGATTCCATTAAAAAGTCTACGTTGACGGTATATTAATGCGAATGCAGCCAACCGGAGCGAGTTGCGCAAGAATATTGGCTGCAAAAAAGTTGCTTTGCTTCATGAAGGTTGCTCACTTTAGTTTTTCGGCTATGACAATGGGTCAAGTAGACTTAGTCAAGACGGACAATATGCGACATAATGAAAAAAAAAGTTAGCGTACATGGCAGTTGATTGGCTGATCGCCGATAGAGGTGTTTGGGGGCGGTGTTTGTTTGTGTAGCGAAGATTTTTTTCAAGCGCTGTTTTCGCAAAGTTTATTTTTGTCTTGAAGGGGCCACTTTCGAGAGTTTACAACTCAAGGCCTACTTACAAAGCCTGGCTTCCATGTGAGTGCAGACGACCGCGGATCAAGGAGGAGGAAATTGCAAACAGCTCTGCAATCATATGGAAACACATTTTCTGTAAACGCAGAAATCTTCTGCTGGGTCGTCTGTGATTAAGTTAACTACGGTCAACTAAACTGTGGTCGTGCGATCACATGGAAAGAAAGGTAGTTTCCATTTGTCAACAAACACCCAAAATTCCGGTTGGGAATTCAAATGGTACCGCTCATTCATCCGGAAAGTTTCCGAAAAAAATGGAAATCCTCAGACATACTCCTCTTTTTCCATTCCAACCGAAATGGCGAAAACATTTCTGTAGCCTTTGTCAAACCACTTTTTGTCCCGGTTCGTTTTTGCGCGCTTTTAGATGTCTTTGTACAATAGGGAGCGTTGCATTCCGACCGATTTCTTCGTGCAAATGGTGAACGCTCCAAAGTTTTGGGATCTGCCATCGAAACACATCCCGTCATATACTGCGCTGCCGCGTCTGTTTGTTCAGTGCAAAGCTCAATGTCATAAGCACGCGCGACTGAGAGCGAACACGGCAACGTAAGTAGCGAGAAATTTATGAAACAGTAGTGGCGCTGTAAAAGTGTCTTTACAACCAGAACAATAGAGAATTCAAAGACAAACAGCTGTGTAAAAATTGGGAGGAAATTCAATTGCGAGGACTAAATTCCGGCATTAATACGTGAAGCGGGCCGGTTCAAAAGATAAAGCAGCGAACGAAAATTTACCACATTGCTGTACTTCTTTTTCCGTGACGGCCGCAAGGTAAGAGGCACCGCTAGATATTGAGCCTCCTGAGACCATTCCCTACATCTTGGTTGTTTTGTTGTGTTGATTTTGTTTGTTTGTCTGTTTGTTTGCCTGTTTTCCGTCATTTAATTTCTCTTCCACATGGTGTTCCTTGAGTTCAGCGAGTATGCAGTTGTCCGTTGGATGTTTCATTGAGCGCTTGGAAAATTAAAACGTAATTAGTGTCTTATCACTGGTGGCTGATTGGTCTCATGTGCATGAATAAACTGGCAAGCTGAAGAGGGCCGTACAGTCAGGGGCGTAGCGAGCCTATAGGCCTGTAGGCCCGGGCCTACAAATTTTCAGCCTACCCGTCCTATATTATTGCGCCGTTGTGAGAGATAAACAATTTCCTGAAATTCTTCGTAGCATAATAAAAAAAGGAAAAGCAATTTATCAACGTATCTTGTAACAATCGCAACCACTCTGTAAGGGTGAGATTACGATCTCGCGAAAGCAAAGGAAAACTTAGAAGCCCGCACGCTATGAAAAGTGCTACCGACAATCGTACAGCGGTTACATAGCGAAGCGGAGCCTTCGACAGTTTCTTTTCTAAGTTAAGGTATGCAATGTTTTTCTGCTTTTTAATTAAAGATAATTAAGAGATACAGCAGGGTAGAAGGATAACTTATTGTTGGTGAAACTTGGAAACCTTGGAGTTTCTTAATGAGTTAATGTTCAAACTAAATAATGTCATGTGCTTAAGTTTAAGCTTATATCGACTTATTTTATTTTCAATACAGCGCACCAGAAACACACAGCGAAGATCCAAAAAGAAAACGATTGCCAGGTATACTATCGATGTGATAGAGGAAAAATGTGTGAATTTTTATTCTACATGTACTTTGTTTCAAGAATATGCAGCACATTGTCCATTTTAAATAATATTACAAATTTTATCGCGCGGCGCTATATGGTTGCTATCTAGTTTGTTCCGTGAGGAAATACGTGTAGTGACATCAGAACTTAGAGTGTTTGTATGGAAGTCCGATCTGAATAAGCTTAATAACTTCAGTAAACTGGAATTATGAAACTTTTAGCAGTAGCAAACATGAGCTAGTAACTAGATGTAGCTGTACTAACGCATTCAAACGCAGCTTCAATCAATAGTACTTTGCCTACATCTTAAGCTGGCTCTTAAGTTAGCAATCCAAATCCCTCATTATAAGTTCATTGAATCATGCAATTAAGATGAATGTCCAGGCTTATTAATAATTTATTAGCCAGCGCAGTGTAGAGCTACCTGGTCCCCGAAAGAAAACGAGGGCGGCTGTACCCTGGCAATGGGAGAAAGTGTAAGACCTTCCGACAACCATTGCAGAAACACTCTCTTAATGCCACCCACAAGAGTTTGGGTCGAGGGATGCATAGCGTGTAGACATGTTTTGCTCGCTCTCTGAATTTCTCATTGTTTTTTTGGCTTTTATGTTTATCTAAATCTTTCTATGTCCTCAAAAGGAAAGACCGTAAAAGTAATTTCTAGTTCGGATAGTGAATTAGGGTCTCCCGACGAGAAAAGAGTGAGAGAAAAGCTGTCAAGTTCAGGTTCTTCGAGCGACGGTTCATCGAACGCCTAAGGTATGATTGCTCAAGATATGGCATGTGAACTTGATACGAAAATAGATTTGGTGCTGAAGAGGCTGCCCGGAATTGATGAGAAGCTCGAACGGTTAAGTTGTTTTGTCATGAATCTTGAAAAGAATTTCAATAAACTCGACAGCAGGGTCCGAAAGCTTGAATCCGCCCAGAAGGAAATGGACAAGAAGGTCGCCGAGGTACAGGCGAGTCGAGCCGAGCTGAATACCCAACTGAACGAAGTCAAAGATGCCAGTGAAAATGTTCAGAAAGTTTGTGGTGAAAAGTGTAAGGAAATTGAGGACAGATTATTGTACGCTGAGGTTTATTCAAGGAGGGAAAATTTACGTTTTTACGGCATAGACGAGCATGGCGAAGGAGAAGACTCAACTGCAGTTCTTCGTGCTTTTTTGGAGCAGAAATTAGGCGTTAAGTCCGACGGGATTGAATTTCAAAGAGTACATAGAATTGGCAAACCTAAAGGTGACGGCCCAAGACCTGTGATAGCCCGCTTCCTTCGTTACAGAGACAGAGAACTCGTTTTTTCGAAAGTTAAAGTCCTGAAGGATTCAGGTTACGGCTTGTCTGCCGATTTCCCGCACGAAATTGTCCGACGGAGGAAATTACAAGGAAAGAAACTATATGATGCAAGGAAGGAGGGTAAGAGTGCATATTTTAGCCGTACGTACGGAGCCCGATAAGTTGTATATTGATAAAGTTCTTTCTCCTTTATAAATGTTTTTGACGGCCGTTGATCCAATCTGAATAAACTTTATAGGACATTTCTGTTTTTAAGTCAATGAAATTTTGTGTTAATGTAATTGAGAATTATTTCAGAGAGCTTGTGTTTTTCTTGGGAAAGATTGTTTATCTCCGCTACGCACCTAAGTGTATTTCTGGATTTATGTGTTTATGGTTTGGTGTATATATTCCCTCGAGTCGTTCAACGATAGCACAACAGTTTTTTCTGGCTGTCGAATACCAAAGTGTGTTTGATCGTTTTTTGTTTGTGGTGGTTTTAAATCTTTGCTGTTATGTCTTATTGTTAAGGGAGGCATTGTTTCATCGGATGTATGAAATGTCAATGTTCGTAATAATTAATGCGTATCACAAGGTCGCTGTTTTCTTTTGTTTCCGTGCGGATGACAATTTTCGTTTCAATCAGTTTTATTATCTAAATGAATGTAACATTTAAGATGCTTTCGGTAAATGCTCGAGGGATGAGATCTTTGGAAAAACGTAAAGCAGTGTTTGGATGGCTAATAAGGCAAGGTGTTGATATTTGTTTTTTGCAAGAGACTTATAGTACTAAGGAAGTGGAAAAAGTTTGGAAATTTCAATGGCAGGGGGATATGTTTTTTTCGCATGGCACCGTGCACAGTAGAGGGGTGTTAATACTAGTCAAAAATGAGTTAGAATTTAAACTAAATCATGTACGTCAAGACAGCCAGGGGCGGTTTATTGTGTTAGATGCGATAGTACAAGGTCAGAGATTCATCCTAACTAATATTTACGCTCCAAATAAGACTGAAGAACAAATTGTATTTTTTGATCAAATTAATGATGAGCTGGATATTGTTCTCACAGATGATAACTGTAAAATCATAATCGGCGGCGATTTCAACGTAATGCTTGACCCTGATCTAGATGGTCATGGGGGTCCGTAAAACAGATTGAAAATATTTGCCTGGCTCGTGATTTAGTAGATATTTGGAGAGTTAGAAATCCGGAAACAAAACGTTTTACTTGGCGGCAAAAAAAACCTCTGGTACAGAGAAGACTCGATTTCTGGTTGATACAGGATTCATCAGTTTCAAGAAGAGATAGACGACGTTCTTATTATCCCTTCCATTAAATCGGATCATTCGGCGATCGTATTATCTATTAATAGTCTCGAGAATTATACGCGGAGGCCTTCATTCTGGAAATTTAATGCTAGCCTACTTGATGACAAAGACTACGTAGCCCTAATTAACGATAGATACCAGACTTGGATTGAAGAATTTAAGGACGTTCAGGACCCTAGGCTGTTCTGGGATCTTTTGAAATACAAGATTAGACAAGACACAATCTCGTATAGTAAATGTAAAGCAAAAGAAAGAAGGGCTATAATATCTAAGCTGGAGGAAAATTTAAAGTTAGGCCAAGAATTGTGTGATCAAAATCCAACAATAGAAAATTTGAATAGGTTGGAAATTTTGAAATCTGAGTACGATCGCCAATATGAATATATTGCTAGGGGAGCGATAATTCGCTCAAGAGCAAGGTGGTATGAATATGGGGAAAAGAGCAATAAATATTTTTTAAATTTGGAAAGCTCAAGAGGAAAAAAGAGTTCCATTAGGAAGATTTTCACGGAAGATGAATCTCTCTCGACAGACCCCTCTGTTATTACTGCCGAACTGAGGAAATTCTACTCTAACCTGTATACTGATAATTCAAGTTTGAATAATGCGCAATTAGATTCTTTCTTGAGTAAAGTTTCTCTACCAAGTCTCGCTGATAAGCAAAAACAAACTTGCGAGAAAATGTTAACGATCAACGAATGCTACAATGGCCTAAAAAAGGTTTGAAAAAAACGAATCTCCCGGTAATGATGGCCTTACTGCAGAATTTTATTTGATGTTTTGGCCAATTCTTGCAAAACATTTAGTGGCTAGTCTCAACCATACCCACGAGCATGGAGAATTGTCCAATTCTCAGAAACAGGCTGTGATTACTTTATTGGAGAAAAAAAAAGATAAAGACAAAAGGTTGATAAAAAATTGGAGGCCCATATCTTTAATAAATGTAGATACAAAAATCGGATCTAAAGCCTTGGCTAAGCGACTAGAACCTATCTTACCTGACTTAATCCATCATAATTAGAGTGCATATGTCAAAGGTAGATCGATTTTCGATGCCGTCAGGACGATCGACGATGTCTTGGAATACTGCAGTCGATTTGACATGGCAGGTACTTTGTTAACTATAGATTTTGAAAAAGCCTTTGACTCTATAACCATAAATACTTATTTAAAGTTCTTGAAGCTTTTAATTTTGGACCCTTATTTGTTCAGTGGATTCGTACTTTTTACTCTAACGTATCGAGTTGTGTCCTTAATAACGGTTTCGCTACAGACCATTTCAATGTGGACAGAGGGGTGAGACAAGGTGATCCTTTGTCTCCGCTTCTATTTATTATGTGTCTAGAAGTTCTTGCATGCTGTATTCGGCAGAATAATAATATTCAAGGTATAACCGTTGGAGACGACGAAGTCAAACTTGTTCTGTTTGCGGACGATATGTCTTGTTTTCTGACAGGCAGAAGGTCGTACGAACACTTAGTAAAGTGTATTGATTATTTCTCTTGTGTCTCGGGCTTGCGAGTTAATGCAGAAAAGACAAAATTTTTTAGTCTAGGATGTCAAAAACGAATTGGGGTTTCCTTCATGATTTCAAGACTTCATTAAAGATTCTTGGCATTTATTTTTGCTACAATGAGACGGCGAGGAAAAGACAAAATTTTGATGAGATCTTGAAATCTATCAAAAGAACGTTAAATTTGTGGAGGTGGAGGGGGCTCACACTGATAGGCAGTATTCAAATTGTGAAATCTTTTGCGATCCCCAAATTTATGGCCAAGGCATCTCTGGTGCATGTTTCTAAAGAACTGATACAGGAAGTGAATAAGGAACTTTATAATTTTATTTGGAGGGGTAAGGACAAGGTCAAGCGTGTATCCTTAATTAATGAGATTGAGTTCGGTGGGTTGAAGATGCTTGACATAGAAAGTATAATAAAGACTCAGAGAGTTATGTGCTTGAAGAAATATATTGAGGATTATCCCAGCTCCTGGAAATTATTTCTGGACAGTTATTTACATAAAATAGGTGGAAGATTTATTCTGCAGTGCCAGTTTGATCTTAGTAAGTTACCTTTAGCTCTCCCTGTTTTTTACAAGGAGTGTCTTGACGCATGGTCCTCTCTAAATAAGCGAGATGTTATTACCTATCAGCATATAATGAATCAGGTAATTTGGAATCATAGGAATATTCTTAGCGAAGGGAAATATCTTTATAATTCTTTTCTGCATAAATGGGGAATTGTTAAGGTTGGTGACTTGGTTTCTAAGGATCGCTGTTTTCTCAAGATGATATAGTTTTGGGGATAAATGTACCAAGTCAACTTTTTGCTTTGGTGGGAGTGACAAATGCAATTCCTATGAAGTGGCGTTCTATGGTAAGGGAGAATGTTTTCTCTAAGCCATCTATTCTAAAAGAAAATGCTTTCTATTTGTCTGTTAATGGCGCGACAATTGATCTTCTTGATGCTACTTCTAAACTGCTTTACAAAGAATTTTCCTCTCGCAAAGGGTCTCCCCCCTCTGCTCAAGCCAAATTTCGAGTGGAATACCCTATGCTTTCTAGGGACTGGAAGGATGTTTACTCATTGGCTTTCAAGGTCACTTTGGACACAAGGCTTAGAGCTTTTCAATATAAACTGTTAAATCGTATTATTTTCACAAACGTCAAATTGTTTGCTTTTAAAATGGTAGATTCACCGATGTGCAATTTTTGTGATGTCGAAGAAGAATCCCTTGAGCATTTACTGTTTACGTGTAAAGTAACCGATCTTTTCTGGAAAGAGGTGTTATCATGGTTAATTCGCAATGTTAGGGAGGGCTTCGAATTATATACTGTCAGATGTTTTGTTTGGTAAATTTGATATTCAAAACGATTTCTTAGTTGTAAATCATATCCTTCTAGAAGCGAAATTTTTCATTTATTGTTGTAAACTACGTAAAACCATTCCATTGATTGACGTTTTCAAGGTCAAACTAAGAGCAATTCATGATTTGGAACATTTTATTGCTAAGGAAAATGGCAACCTTTTGAAACATCTAGCTAAATGGGAGTCATTAACTTTATTTTTTCGGAAGCTTCTCTTTCTTAGTAAACGGATCGGAATAATTTACATATTCATGTAGGGAATATAATGCTCCCACGATGTTTCTTTTTTTTGTGAATTATGACCATAAGTAGAGCTAGTGCCGTATTGTTAGTCAGTGTTATTGTTGTTGTAGTAGCGTATTTAGTGTATCATTTGTACTGTTAGCGCGGTAATTGTTAAAATATTTAAGTAGTCCAAGTATTGTATTATTAGTAGTGTTAGCAACACAAATGTTTTAATTGTAAAAGTGTTTTTTCTTCTTGTTGGAATAAATAAAATAATAATTAAAAAAAACAAAACAAAACAAAAAAACCCATAAGAGTTTCTAAATATTGCGAGGGCCTTCACAACTCTGCTTACCCTGCAAATCACTACAGCCCGCCCTGCAGAGAGGTCTTTTAGTGCCCTGAGAAGACTCAAGACCTACTTGAGGTCAAAAATGAAAGAGGATCGTCTTAGTGGGCTTGCGCTAACTCATATTCATAAATATGATGTTTCTTTGAATGCTTAGAATATCCTTGACGATTTCGCAGCCTGTGGAAGCAGGAGGATAGAGCTCCTCTTTTAGGCTACCATGTAGTTCTTTTTTCTTAAATGGCTAGAAAAAAAGTTTGCAATTTTAAACCTTTGTACTCCCGATCTCACCTCAGCAAAACGGCGACAGCCGAGCGGCAAATGCATAATGATTAGTGGCATCAGTGGTTCTATTAATATATCTAAAAGCGGACCGTGGCGGATCAAGGGGTAGGATAAGGGGATTGCAACCCTTCTAGGAATACCTTTTATCTTTCTCAAATTTGTGTGCATAGTAAAGGGGAGTCCAGATCACATTCGATCATGGCAAATAAAACGGTCAATTTGCAGCCACGACAAACAAAATGGCGATTTCTTGCTTAGGGAATACTGGATTATTAAAATTTTGGCCTCCGGTTTAACATTATGGTGAAATTCAGGGTATATATATTGACTTCATAAATACTTTATGATCTAAGGAATGCATGAAGGTTTCAGGAAAAAAAATTCCCGGGGAAGTATGCCCGCAGACCTCCCCTAGGAGCTCGCGGCTTCGGCGCTCGATACACGCCTTCGACGTGATAACGACTCTCACGTTAAAAACAGGGCTAAGTTGCTCGAAGCATGGTTAGCGCTAACCATTGGTTAAGATGTATTAAAACCTACAGTTTGTCATGGCATTTAACCCCGGTTAACGCTAACCATGCTTCGAGCAACTGGGCCCTCCAGGCCTACAACTATTCAAAAACCTCGCTACACCCCTGACAGTTTCCAAATGACACTACCCCAAATACGGAATTCGGGATTTGCAGTCGGTTTTCTGACTGTGATAATTGAACACCACACCAGTTGGTGTTATTCACACATTATTATGACTTCAGTTCTGACAAACTTTGAACAAGAAATAAATCATAAAAGCAAAAACGGTATTTCCTAAGCATATATGCATAGGTTAAAAATAGTAATCAAATGATTGGTTAATTTTTTAATTAAGCTTGAAACGAATGTATCTCCGTTCTCTCTGTGGAGAAATTAAAGAGCACTCACTCGTTGCAGATTGCTTTGCTTAACATTAAAAAAGTGACAATGAAATGAAATAGGTAAGACGTTGAAAAACCTTATCAAAAAAATCAGTCTTTTATGCAGCCTTGAGCGACTTTGGTCCTTTGTGTTTGAACCTGATTTACTGAGGACAAAAGCACTAAAATCCAAAACGCAGAGCACCATTTGAAGACGCTGGCACGAACTACTTTCGCAGTTATAATCGTATTGTTTGAGTGTTTTGTTTAGAAAAACAGAATTCTTTTAACAAATAAAAAAGCCTTAACCGTGCTTTGTTCTGTTATAAGGCACGCAAGGAAGTGACGAGAGCACGAAAGAAGTAGGAATAAGTGGATGTGTATTTTCACGTGGAACCTCTACGGCACAGGTGAATTAAATAAATTTCAGCTTCTAACATTTGATTTAATTGTTGTTACTTTTGTTAAGGAATGAAACTCATATTTATCTCTCGATTGGATGTAAATAATAATCGTCAACACTCGTTTAGGACGCAAATTTATAAACAGTAAGTTCAATTGTTTGTTTCTTTGGCTTGCGAGCGAACGAGTGTTTTTACTTCGCTTGGCTGACTGTTTTTCCACGTGCCTCATCAGTTTTAAGAAAATTTTACCCTTATGTTATTAACACAAATCGGAATGAGTCCTCGTAAAATTAAGGATTTTCAATTGCGCTTTCAGAAGTTACTGAGATTGCTGCGCGGCTCGGACAACTTTAACTTCAACTTCAACTTCAACTTTCAGCAATTTCAGAAAATACTCTTGATTTTCATGCTGTTATTTGTGGTTTTACCGGCAGAAGCGTCTTCCAAATCCATTGAGGCTAACGCTAGTTTTCATACTCGTTTTCTAGGTCGTACAAGACTTCTGGGTCAAAATAAAAACCAAGGGCGAAAAACTTCGGAAATTCCATTGGGGTCGATGGCGTGCGTAGCTGGCCGTGCATCTGTACTGGCATAAGGCACGCTGTTTTAACCAATCAGAGCGCGCGTTATATCGAAACTTTACTATAACAATAGATAAACATCATGTAATTAATTTAAAATTATTTGACTTCGAAAAACACGTGTTTCGCACCGTGTAGTAACCCTATCAGAAGAGACTCAGAAGAACTGAACCAAAACTCTTGTTCGGCTATTTTATGAGTCAGTCGGGTATCCGTTTTGAGTCATTCACAATCGTACTTTCCAGCTAACAAATTTTGATATCTACCATGGGATAAGTATACAAATTCTCCTTAGAACTGGTGTAGTTGTAGCTTATCTCAAGGACAATGCATGGTCCACAAAAATACTATCAACGTAAGTGTCACGTGCATGTATTATATATAACTACGTTTTACGTACCTCTCTGATTTTTCCTTTTCCCGAGGAGTGGCGACATCAATGCAAATCGTTTTATCTTTCCAATAGCTGCAAGCTGTCAAACGCATTGTGGAATCGCGGCCTAAATAAAGCCGGCTTGCGAACAACTACGAGTCAAAACCTAAGCTAAGTTTGTTGACTGCAAACCGCAGTACTGGCTTCCTTTTAACACCACTCAGTTTGCAGTTATTATATTCACGTCCACACTCGCACGAAACGGTTACCAGTATCATATCAATAGGCTGAAATAAATGGAACATCGTGCTCTCTGATCAAAGTTGGAGTCTAACATGAACTTAGGGCGTGATGTTTTGAATTATATGTGACAATAACCATCACTGAATACAGCACTAAATAATATGCTACCAACAGAACAATGCAACGCATTCTTCGTAAAGAAACAACGCTGTCATCGTTACTGCAGGAAGAAAGAATTGGCTGCATACATCAAAACCCTTTTATATCATCTCAGCGAAACATGTGGATTTTACTGGTTGTAGCAGTTAGTTCAGCATTTTTCTTTCTGTTGCTGATATCTTCTTTTTTTCTTCCGTTCTTGTTCAGTAAGCTGTTGACATAAGTCTGACATAAAACAAGTTCTCGAAAACCGCAACTGAAAAGAGACGTCGTTCACTGTGAAAAGCGTGATCTAATTCAACACACTACTTTAAATAAAATTGAAAAAAAATAAGGAGAAACTATCGTTTTAATTTTAATGTTCAGTCAGGTACATGAAAATCTTGTATTGAGCTTCTATATTTTTCTGAAACTGTTTAATGCTTCATTCCGATTTCTTTCTGCGCATACGTTAATAGCCACTTGGCTACAACCATGCAGAACATTGCAAATATTACTGAATTTAAGGGGTGGAGGGAGGGGGGTGATGGGAACAAGTTACGCCTTCCTTCTTTCCTCGACCCCCCCCCCCCCCACCACCACCCCCGGGGTTTGAAATATACATAATATGGAGCTACGCTATTGGTGGTAACATAAACGCTATTGGTGGTAACATGGTACCGTGGGTCGATTTGAAAGATAAGTTTTTGCTCGAGATTTTTACCACTTTCCGTGGTACCTTGATGCAGGGAAGGGCAGAGATCGACATTTCCCTACATCAAGGTACCACGAAAAGCCGACAATGGACATTTTTTTAATCTGAGTATCTGAGTAGCACGCTCTCATACAAACATAACCTCGCTTTACCACAGGTCCCCCACACAAACTGGGTGACCGTTGGGTATTTTGAATTTTGTTGGAATGTATGGGAATATCGAAAAGGTTCATATTATCGTAATATGCTATGGTTAATATCTACATATAAGATCAAAATAAACGTCTTTTTACCTGAAATGTTGTGTATTGTTCTTGTAGCTGAAAACGGCGAATTTTAGCGATTTCAAGAGTTTTGCGCGCGACGTTTACCTGAGCTTATAGTAGAGAGAAATTTGTCCCGCGGGAGGGGAAGTAGGGGCAAATAAACAGGCTGGTTGGTAGAAAGATCGCTGCTGTTTATTTGCCCCTACTTCCTCTTCCCTCGGGACGATTTTTTGAAAGGGCATTGTTTGTTATCATCCAATCGGAAGGGAGCAAACGGCGTGACTGTTACAGCCAGCACACTAAAGTCCAGCTACGGATCCTTCGATCTTCGATTGTTTGATTTCTCGATATTATTTGAGGCCTAGTGCTGTGAGTTTCGTACAGTTTTCGAATATAATGGTACGACAAGAAACCTCTGGCTTTCAGCTTGCCCAGTGAGTGGTTTGGAAGCTATGCAATGGAAATTTGCTGTTGAAAATTGGCTCGGCGCTGGACCAGTGCAAAATCGTGGGTAGTCTTTCATATACCGGGAACTGAAATTGTTAATCATTATACTAATCATTATACTGGCAAAAGAAATAACTAATAACTAATCTAATCACCAGTATACACAGAAAAACAGAGGAACAGTAGACACAGAGGAAAAGAGGAACAGTAGGCACAGAGGAACAGTGGTACAGTAGACACTTCTCTCTAGTATACGCTCAGGTAAACGTCACACGCAAAACTCTTGAAATCGCTAAAATTCGCCGTTTTCAGCTACAAGAACGACAATAAACAACATTTCAGATAAAAAGACATCTATTTTGATCTTATATGTAAATATTAACCGTAGCATATTACGATAATATGAACCTTTTCGATATTCCCATACATTTCAACTAAATTCAAAATACCCAACGGCCACACAGTTCGTGTGGGTGCCCTGTGGCTTTACATACACTGGTTATCTGCGCACTGTATGCCGTATTTTCATTCGCCCCACTCATGCGATCAGATCTGCTGAAAGCAAACTTAAAATGTCAGTGTAGAGCAAGGACTTGGACTCTACTAGTGAACGATTAATAAGTTCATTGTTACGTTTGAAACATTTAAAGAACATTAATTTTCAGTACGAAGCTATTTGGATAAGCGTGAAGTTTGAGTTATGGCTAAAACAGTAAACATTGTTCTGAAGCCTGTAAATTGTATGTTTTTGTTTTTGTTTCGAAGGAAAAAAAAACGTGTTCGTCACGTTAATCGCTGTGAGTCCGCTTAATCCGGAAACCCGGATAAAACGATTACTTCTGCACTGTGTTCCCTTTTGTAATTTCCATAAACAAGTGTATGTACACAGCAAAGAAAAAAGAAAGATAACCCGGCAGCGACTACGAAAATCGTCAGTTTGCAAATTGAAGCCCCGGCAAAAAATATATTATCATTCAGTTATTATTTGAGAGTTCAATATTATTTCATTCAAATCCTCCAACACTGGGAGGAAATTTCTGTAACCGTGGGTGCCGGCAGCAATTGAGAAACTGTACACCGTTGGTATACGGAGCAAAATATCGATAGATTTGCACTATAAACGGAGCCAGTAGAACTGTCGTGTGAGCTCCACTTTTTGGACGTGTATGGAGCCTCAAACTAATGTCTGTTTCCTCTTGTCTATACTTAAACATTGTACAAAAGAGGTTATAAATAATAAAAACAAACAAGAAAATGTTTTGATACTGCAATGGATTTAGAGCTGTTGGTTTGTCAATGTCAACTGTTCTGCGATGTTTGTTAAAGCAGTCATTAAGTCGTCGTTTAGTTTCTCCTATGGCTCTAAACCAGTGTGGTTGAGATAACACTATAAAGCTGATGACGCTATAGGATTTCATCTGCAATGCAAGTTGAATTAATTGATGGGTAAAAAAATGTCCTTCTCTCCCTAATTAAAACTAGAATTTTATATACGTTCTCCCTGATCCTAACGTGCGACATGATATCAAAATTGTTAGATGAGATCAAGAGGCCATTGTTCCCAGAATGAATTTATTTGATTACCGTTATCCGTTATTTGTTCTCCAAGAAAATTAAGCCGTGAAAGCAGCGGCGACGAGCGGCAGATCTGCGCGGCTCAAATTTGTTTGAGGATAAGGAATTCAAACCTCACGGGCCTGCCCAAAACGAAATTGATTACCTACAATTGATATAAACACAATTTTTGAACTCCATGTATTTAACATACCCCGTTATTAAAATGTTCAGGTCAGGAAAATTCCCGATGGGGTGGGGGGGGGGGGGGGGTACTCCCTTACATGGACTACATAGGTATGTGCGGGCTCAAAGGGTATGGTGTTTTAGCCGGTTTGAAAATGGACGTAAAAGTTTTTTAGCCTATCTGTGATAGGGTATCGGTTTTGACCATTTTGGTCTGAAATAGGGTATGGTTTGTGCACTCTAGTCTTGAATTGGATGTGTTTTTAGAAGAAGCTAATTCATCATTAGGCGAGAAGACCATCAACAAACGTCCTTATCAAATTATGTTTACGCCAACCGTGTACGTGAAATAGATCTGAAATAGGTTTGGAAAAAAAAGGTATCGAGTTTTTGATCTGGTCTGAAATAGGGTAGGGAGAATCACAGATTCTGGTCTGAAATAGGGTAAGGGTTTCAAGATGGGGGCCGCACACACCCACCCAATTTTTCTAGGAGTAACCACCGGGGAAATATTCAACCCTCCAAATTTACATATATACTGGACCTCGGTCAATTCTGAGCTCTTGCATAAGAATATTCTTCGTGACAAACTTAACCTTTCTCAAGTGGCCTGTCTGTTATGAGTTCAGTATCGCAGCCACTAGTCCACTATATTCAGGCAGACGCACAGCTATAAGGAATTTATAGCTCAATCAACAGAAAAAGAATTGCAAGGTCTGAAACCTTGTCTGATTGTCTGGCTTTGAAATTTGCCTTTTTGTGTGAGTTACATGTTAAGGGCTTGTTTGCACGCCCAGACGGGTTGTAAAATCTGCTGTTAATGTGGATATTTTATGGGATTAAAATATCCAGGCAAACAATGTTCAGAGGATAAATATGATGTGTAGCTTTTCTATTAAATATTTTGAATAGATTAACCCTTTGATATCCAGTCCTCGGTTTATTTAGCTTTCTTCTCTCCGAAATCGTCAGGTTCTCCTTGGCCCGTCGACATCGACGCCTTGACGTATGAATCACTGTTGTCACAATATGCAGTCTATATACAGTCCATATTCTTTACTGTTTAAAGGGCCTGATACCTTGGAAATCATCAGACGCAATAGGCCAATATCTACTCGTGAAATGGTCATTGTTAATCACCCCAGTATGTGACAGGTTTGTATGACGAGGATCAGAATAGTGAAGCTGACATGCAAGAAAAAAAAGTTTTTCATTTGTCGTAGCTGATCGCACTTGAAACAAGATTCCATTTAAAAGTCGACGTTGACGGTATATTTTAAAATGCGAATGCAGCCAACCGGAGCGAGTTGCGCGGGAATATTGGATGCGAAAAAGTTGCTTTTCTTCATGAAGGATGTGCGCTTTAGTTTTTCGGCTTGACTGTTGGTCAAGTAAACAAAGTGGGACATAATGATAAACCAATGAACCGTATGAGGCACAAGTGTTTGAGAGGAGATAAAATTACGCGGAAAATTTCCACAGTAAGTGACCGGAAGAAAAGTTAGCGTACGTTGCACTTGATTGGCCGACCGTCACTAGAGGTATTTGGGGGCGGTGTTTGTTTACGTAGTGAAGAGTTTTTTCAAGCGCTGTTTTCGGAAAATTTATTTTTGTCCTGAAGGGAACACTTTTCGAGAGTTACAACCAAGAGCGATTTGTTCGATTTTGATGAAATTTGAACAGCGGCTAGATTAACGTATCTTCAACAAAAAGATATTGGGGAATTAGATAATTCAAAACCTTTTTTCGGTAAGAGCCATTTCCGTGCGGTCGGTCGGTATTTTTTCTAGCGAATATGAAAATGCTCTGTAACTTTTGAACACAAACGAATAAAGGAAAACCCCAACACGCTTTTTTTTTTAGCTTCTGGGTTCCAGACTTTCAGAAAAATATCAAAATTCCCAAAAAAAAAAAACAAATTTCAAAAGTTGATTTAGACCTTCTAGTTTAGACTCTTAATCTTACAAAATTAATGAAATATTCGAATAGCTAGAACTATTAGCTTTAATTTGATATAGGATTTATGGTATCTCTTGGCTGGGCTGTAGTAAGGAGCCGCTACAGCCCTTAGATTAGAGACACCGCTGAAGGTACACGGTAACGTTAAAATGCCGGGCGACTGGTTTGGATGCGTCTTTGTCATCTTTCTCAACATCACGTATCACGTAGGTGTTCCCGGAATTGGTCGCGTAGTCTTCCTGTTTCACCGATGTGTAACTTTTTGCACAATGCACAGGTTATGCCATTCCAAGCAATTCCAAGCACTTCACCTTTTTATCTCTCTCAATTATTTTATTCATCAAATTAACAGCATTGCTTTACAAGAAAACGGGTACCATATTGTATTGTCAGGGTAAACAATACTGCGTTTCCTACAAAGGATCAAACTCAGTGCACTTTTGTCCTTCAAAAGTCCTATGAGCCACTAAAGGACTTTCACATGAACACTTCTCAAAGTACAGTGATTATACATAACTCTTTTTACTAAAAAGCAAAGGCTAGTTACAGATTGTCTGTAATTCTAGGAGAGAGAATTTTTTTGTGCGATCAGGAGCCAGTTCATACAGACATGTTAAATTTGGGGGCAGCTTCCATTTTGCTGAGTTTTAACTCAGCATGAGTGACCGTTTCCCAATCTTTTTGTAGGGTGGTGCCATTTTTCAGTTTCTAACCAAATAGTAATCACTGCCCCATCTACGTCCATAAAAGCTGCTTATGACGCATTTTGAATCAAAAGTTATCCATGCTTCCATTCCCCTTTTGAAGAACTTTTCTATCTGTCGATATTCAGATACGCCTCGTTATTTATAATGGACACAAGGTTACGGAACATAACACTCTGGGTATACTGAAAGTATACTCATCGTGGACTTTCTTAACCTTGCGGCTTAGGATACAGAACCTGATTAAATCACTTTTTATGTAGATATATGTAAAATTGGCTGGTGGTAAAAGAACACTTAATTGCAGCGGATAATAGATAATAGATAATGGAGATATCGTAAACTGCACAAAATGTTTCATCTCGAGAGCAGTGCCAACCTTGAAATCACAGCAATTTTATGGAACTCTCCATAACAGCAGACCTTTCCCAAACTATAAGAGTTTGTCGTCAATGTTTTTGCCGCTTTCCACCTGGTTTCATCAAAAACGTTCTGCTCGTTTTGAAATGTTGCCTGGGCACCTAATTTAAACACCCTTAGTTAATAGTGACTTATTTGCCCTCTAAATACCGCACGCCCTTCATATTCATATTTGTTTTCACAGCACTTTCGTGGAGTCAATACCCACCTATGAGCACAACTTCAATACATACAGATCTATTCTACCTTTCAGTGCATGTGCTGTACACAGAACAATCTAAAAACACTTTTTGCACTAAGATAAGGCAAGCATATAGCGACAGTCCTTTCACCACTGAAAAAACAGCACCAAGTTGGGTTGCTGACTGACGAATACAAAAGGCAAGGAGTATGTGCATGCAAATCACAAGTCTACTCTAGACAAAAAAGTGTGAGCCCCACATTAGCCTGTACCTGCATGAATCTACTACAATCCTACCGAATACACCTTAATAAGGCTGTGCTTACTGAGTATAAAGTTTACAATATAATAACCTGTAAAACTTAAATTGAGTCTGCATGGAATACAGGACTAGGGGTCCAACCTAATAATTGCTATTAATGGCAATTTGTTAGTCACCCAATGTCATTGTGCTACTTATAACACTAGGTAGCCAGTCGGCACCATAGCCTGAGTGAAAACCAGCAGATGGGACGAAACCTCGTGATCCACATTAACATGACTACTAGTTCGTGAGATAAACAATACAACTAAGCTACCATTTCAAAGCAAGATGAGTAAAATATTTCATTGCACTACAACTACTCTTTGTACATGTAAGGGTGCGTCACGGCTGACGCTTTTTTAAACACCTGAGCTTCTGCTGCGTTATCCACTTAACAATCTTTGTTTATGCAATTTCAGCATCAGCTACTTTTGCCGCTTGACTTTCCTCAGAACTTGCCAGTTCAGTTACTGCTGCTTCCACTACTCCTTCACCTGTTTCTTCACGTGATTCAGAATCACTTGCCTCCTCCTTTGGCACATTAGCACCTGCTTTATCTGCTTCCACGCTATGGACTTCTTCCTCTTTGGCTACTGCAGTTTGGCTTACGTTAACCATTTCAGCACCTACTGTCTCTACTGCCTCCGTATCTGCTATTTCTCTTGATTGAGAGTCTTCTCCCTCAGCTGCTTCAACAGATGTCGCCCTCACTCCTTCGGCCTCTGGTCCGTCTGTAGCTTCAGCACCTACTTCCTTTCTATCTTCAGCATCGCCCGCCTCCATGGCGATAGTGTGCGCTGCTTTCACCTCCTCATCAGCATTTGCTGGTTTTGGAAATTCGACATCTGCTGCTATCATTTTCGCCTTATGTTCTTTTGGTTTCTGTGCTACATGTACATGTTCCTTCATCATTTTAGTGTCTGCTTCCTCACCTACTTCAGCCTCTGCTTCTTCTGGTACTTCAACTTGTACTCTATCGGCAGTTTGTGCATCTCCATCTACAGCGACTTTAGCTTCTTCCTCTCCCGCTTTTTCTGTTGGCTCTACATCTGCTGCTACTTTACCATCGCTATCATCTACTGATCCTACCGACTCCGTATCTGCTGATGCCACCTTGGTGTCCTCTCTACCACTTTCATCTTCCGTTACCTCAGGATTTTCTGACTCCACCACGTCAGCTTTTCCTGGTTCAGTGATCTCAGAAGTTGCTGCTGTCGCCATTTCATCAGCTGCTGCCTCTAATTCCTCAGCTTCGGTTTGTACTGTTTTGGGCTCTGCATCTGTCACCCTTTCTTCACTTTCTGCTTTATTCACTTCATTTCCTGCATCACCTTCTGCTGCTCCCTCTACCTTCTGTTCTTGGTCTGACTTTCCTTCTTGTTCCTCTAATTCCTTTACTCCGTCATCTGCATTGATAAAAATACACCGGAATATTTATTCTGGATTCTTTAGGTACCCCGAATGATTTGAAGTACTTTCGCGACCCTGTTGTTTAATGGATCAATAATTTTCAGTCCTTCTAACTTGATATATTACACGTTGCCTTTTCATTGCTAAGCAAGTTATGGTCACTGTCTAACTGTGTTTATCTCACAAGCAAGTTTGGTGACCCCCATGTTGTGTTTCACGTCTTAATTACGTCTCAGCTTCCAGTTGCTAGTCAATTAGCTTGGATCCGCCACATTAAAAAACCTCTTAGAAGACATTAAAGCTTCCAAAAAGGGAATCCACGCTAATACAAGAACTCTACAATGATAAAAATTAGTTACTTTCGACTAAAAATGAACTACTCCAATTTCTGCAAAGCTCTGCGGCGAAACGTGCTTGCGATACACATCAATCTCAACGAAGATAAGTTACATTGTGAATAACCGGTTTTACTGTAGCCATATCATAACGTATAACGCCACAACCTCTTTACCAATGCGTATGATTGGAATGTCTAGAAGGTGAAGTGACAAGGAGTAATGGCATTGATTCATCAAACTGGAAACCATTGCTAAGAACCATAAGAGGGCGTGATTAAGAAAGTGAAGGGTGGGCCCTTCAAATTGGGCATCCACAAAATTCTTGAAAACACGATGAATATGTTGACTTCAACGAGTTGATTGCGTTATATCATTAGGACTTATTTTCAGTTGTTTCTACGGGGTCGCCCATTTTGCATCTTAAGCATGAAAAGAAAACTTTACATCTCATAGATTTTCTGTGGCTGTTGAAATGTATCTGAAAAGTAAGTTACTTTTCAGATACGTTTCAACAGCCACAGAAAATCAATACAGTATCAAGTTCCATGTGTCCCATCTGATATCCTGCTTTCATGTCAGAAGACTTTTCATAAATAACTTTGTAGGCTTCAAAAATGTGCTGTGTCTTGAGAGATACAGGTGAGTAAACACAAAATGAAATAAACCCCTCTAACTGGTTTATGTTTAGTTAGATGTGTGTTAGTTCTTTTACCTGGTTTGGGTTGCAGGCTAACAAAGTGATGCTCGTGAACGTGCCCCAGCACAAGCTGGCTACTGCCGCCAACATCATGTTCAGGGTTAATGGTCAGGTCATGAGACAGACTGCTGATCACGTGAATGGGTGTTTCAAAGCAGTTTGCCGCAGCATGAAGAATGACGTGTTCGCCCCATGTACCATCTGCTGCCATGTTCCGCAGGTAATCATCCCAAGACCGATATCCGTGGACAAAGTTGAACAGTTCTGTCCCATCGGGCTATAAGATAACCAAGGATATTGTGATTAAAAGGGACTGAATCCAGTTTCCTACATTTTAATTGCGGCAATTATAAATATTTTGAAGGATTCCTTGAGGAATAAATGGCACACCTCTTGAGGAGATGATACTACAATAATGGTATCAAAGAAATTTGTTATTATTGGTAAACACGTTTTGTTCATTTCCGTGGCGTAGTAGTTTGCAGCCAAAACAGCATAAACCATTTCATCGAACATGGTGACCCCATATCTTTTAATTATAACATGCTGCTTACACAGTTAAGACACTCATTAAAAAAGATCAAAATATTGGGAGAGAATTGAGAGGCACCTTTCATCTTGTAAGACTTAAGATGATTCTGTTCACCTGATTCTCCCTCAGCACCCTCACCCCCAGGAAAAATCATAGCATACCGACCGCAATTAGAAATTCCCAGCAGTTTAGATGCACTGCGTTGTCAACCACACAGCTTTCGCTCTATGTTAGTTTTGAAGATCTGCAATCGTAGTTCATCGATCGAGAATGCTTTTGTCGTAGTGACTATCACCTATTGCTAACATACAAAAATTCATTTTTCCTTCAAGTTTACGCGTTTTAGAGAACGATTTAAGAAGGACTACTACCATAAGTTATGCCTTACTAGTCTAAGGTCTAATCCCAGCTTAATCTAAAGATTTAGCCCAGCCCAAAAGCGGAGCTCCAGGATTATTTTTT
>JAEMWC010001308.1:52500-65000 GCA_016490735.1 Pachyseris speciosa
GTTCCTTTTTGTAACCAAAGGTTACGAAAAGGAACATCTGTTCCTTTTCGTAACTTAATAAGGTTACGAAAAGGAACAAGTGTTCCTTTTAGTAACTTAGTAAGGTTACAAAAAGGAACAAGTGTTCCTTTTAGTAACTTAATAAGGTTACAAAAAGGAACAAGTCTTCCTTTTAGTAACTTGATAACGTTACGAAAAGGAACAAGTGTTAGAAACTCAAGATAATACTATTTTAAACCGGTATTCGTGCACTATATTATCCTGTAAGCTTCGATAGGAATATTCTTATGGAAATAAAGACTTGCTAATTGGAAAATTTAGAGTTTTGCAGAGTTTTAAAAATGGAAGTAAGTCAAATACGTAACAAGGTATATTGCCGAGAAGAGGTGACATCAGACTAAAGGGGTTCGTCGTCATCAGTCCAGAGTAAAAGGCGCACGGCAAAGAGGAAATACCATGTGCTATGTAGTGAAGATGGTCAGAGTGAACACGACACAATTCCTCCATCGCCCAACAATGGAAGGAGAAGCATCTTCCACGTTCAAGATGTACCACCACATCGAAACCCTGCTAATTTACGGGGAGAACAGCCATTTTACACCGTGGGATACTGCTGGAAGGGAAATCAGTCCATTGGAAGAGACAAGGCAAGACAAGAATGGTAACGATGATGATGATTAAACAATCGTCGTCAGCACAGAGAAACGCCTAACCAGAAAGATCCCCGGGGAGGGGGGAGGGGGCTACTAAAAAGCATTTAATACGGGGAGGCTCCGCCCCAAGGTCCGACCCCTTACCCTTTTATATACCATTTTTGACAGCAAAGGTACCCCTTTAGTATACCTTCCATTAGAACAGTACAGTCATTAGGCATTTGTGATCGAAATATTTTAATGAAAGGCCCTTTTAAATACCTAGTTGGCAGAATTCCCTACCCTTTGATATACTTCGACTTGTAAAATCCCTACACTTTCATATACCTGAAGCGTGAAAAAGGTACTCTTTTCGGACGGAGCCTCCCCGTGTAGGCCATTATAGGGAGTGACTCCTCCACCACTTGCCCTCCGGGAAAAGATCAAAGAAGCCAGCGGTGGTATTTTTGCAGAAGATGGGAGTAGCGACGATACCGGTAGTGAAGATGACTGTTTGTGGATGAGGAAGCTGTACTTCCACATCGAAGCCCTGGTAGCTTACAGGGATAGCAGCGTACTTCTTCACTGCGGGATGCAGCTGGAGGTGATGTCACTCCATCGGAAGCGACAAGACGAGACAAGAATGGTGAGGACGGTGATCTTACAGTTGAAGTCAGCATAAAAAAAGCAGTGTTGGTTGTTTTGCAGAAGATGAGAGTTGCGTAGGTACTGGCGATGATGATGATTATAAACCTCAAGATGACGAGAATGACAGTGAAGAGGATGAGGAGGTAGAAGATCAAAGTGAAGATGACGAAGAACACCTGGAGAAGGCTAGCGACAAGACGCCAAGTCAGAGGGACCACTGCTTGGTGAGAGATCATCTTATCACGCGGCTGGTAATACTCGCCAACTTGACGTTCGGAGAGCTAGCGAAAGCAACGCCAGATAAAGGTCAGATGGTGGTGAAACACAAGACGTTGACTTCTCTTGGACCTGCTCATCTGGTTTTGAGCCCTACCATTTACACGTGGCTGCAGGCATTCGTAAAGGTCATGCGAAACAAAATACCAGGTGCAGGGACAAGCAGCGATGATCATGTCTTCATCAGCTCTACTGGAAACGCTATGTCATCAGTCCTCCATGGGTTGGCGCAGCTGAACTCATTTTGGCAGAAAGCAACGGGCAATGTACTTGTCAGGGTGAACGCGGCGGCGTTTAGAAAGGCAGCAGTTTCCGCTGTACATGAAGAACATGGGCATCTGAAGAAGGATCTAGTAGACCTGATGGGCCACAATTAAAAGACAGCAGAAGAGTTCTACCTTATCCGCCAGAAGGAGAAAACGACCACCAAAACATCTGAGGTATTGCGCAATATCCTGTACAGAATCGATGAGACGGAAGCTTAAGAAGAAGTGCCAGAGTGAGATGGTGTCCCAACAGCAAGGTAGGTAGGAAGATCAAAGGGATGGGAATTTGAAAAACGGTCGGCATCGCTGGACAGATGAGGAGAATGAAGCAGTATAATCGGCATTTGAAATGGCTGTCAAGGAGAAATCCATTGATATACAAACAGTAAAAGACATCATTCCAGGGCACGAAATCCACAATAAAATCGACGCAAGCAAAGTTAAGTCAGATACTTTATAAAGGAAGCGGGGTCAAAGGAAAGTGGGCCAGCTCTTCCGACTGAGACTGAACGCAGCAGGACAAACTTCATCGCTTGTTCCTGGACGAGAAGTCAGAGGTTACGTCATTAGTGAGCCGTAAAAGAGGAACGACCTTCACAGATCATCAAACAGAAATACATTGGTGGTTGTTTGGAGATCTTGTCGAAAGCAATGAAAGAATTACCCAAAATTATGTGAAGACCACGAATGAAGAAGAATATGAAGCAAGAAAAGAGATAGTTGGTTTTACGCCTCAGCAGCTTTTAGACAGTTGGGACAGAGCGAAGGAAGATTGCGCGTCTTCAAGATAAAAAAAGAGCAGGTCATCACCGGTAAGCACACTTGACTTGTATGCAATGCTTCGAGTGTACCATGACATAAGTTAAACACAGCTGTATTTACCATGTTTCTTTAGAATAGTTTTGCCTCAAAATTTCAGCATTCAAGCACTCAAAAAGACGCTGAGCCATTGCAGCTAGAACGAGCATTTACATTCCTTAAGAAAGCCCATTTCTTAGCTTAATTACTGTTGCTGTTAATTTAATTAAGTAGAGCTATTTTAATGTTAAGTGGCTTATTGTTATTTCGTTATAATTGCTGAGCCACTGTCGTTAGAACGAACTTTATATTCGTTAAGAAAAACCATTACATAGGTTAATTAATGTCACTCTTACTGTTAATTTAACTAAGAAAAGCCATTTTAGCCGCTTAAGTCCTGTTACTGTTATTTCGTTAAAATTGCTTTTATTATAGAGCATTTGTTGTTAAAAAGGTATATGTTGGATTCTCTGAGGTGGCATTAACGTTACTTAATACCGCTTGCAATATTATGATCATAAACATAATTATGAGAAGCTTTTTTACCCTGTAGAAGGCCCAACTTACGGCATGTTCCTTTTTGTAACCTCGAGATTTCATGAATAAAATAAAAGATACGAAGTTTTGGTAAAAGTGTTTATATTCTCTTCACTCAATAAACATTATGCAATCAGGAAATGAACGAAAATTGTCATCAGAAAACTAACCAATAATTTTTGGATTGTACCCTATTCCACACCCTGCAATTGTTCCTTTTGGTAACATTAGCGCAATTCGAGTGCATTCGGGAAAAAATTAAAAACTCCCATTTACATGGCATTACCATGTCAGTACTTTCACATCACCTCGACAGAAGGGCAGGCTATATGATTCAATAAAAATCTTCGATAGCCATGGTTTTAATAACCTAAAATATCACTTCGCATGGATTGAATAGATTTAGCAACGTTTTAGCAATTTTTGTGTCTTCAGATAGCATTACCTTCCTGCGAAAAAGTCGCGTAAATTCTTTAAAACACAGCGAGATATTTCCAAACGCTTTGGACAATGTTGTAAGCTATTTTTCTTGATGTCCAATAACTTACAGCGCCATCCATTGCATATTTCAAGAACTATTTTACTTTTAAGAATTGAAACCAAAAAAACAGTAACGTTTGAAAACTTTTTCAAACCTTAGTCGACTATAAAAAGTATAGACTTACACTCGGTTTGAAAGCTGTGAGCTTTTAACACAAATTAAAACGTTTCAGGAAGTTCTCTTGCCAATGTGCACCTTAGTTAACGCAATATATCCGCGCGATTTGCTTTATTTTCGGATTTATAACACTTTCCCGTTCAGAAACCTGACGAGTGTTCCTTTTCGTAACATTTTTGCCGGTCTGTTAAAATAGACTGAACTAAACTTGTCGGCTTCTTCATTCTGATAATCATTTCACATTGAATAATTACCCTCATTGTTGTCATATTCCTCATCGTCTTCATCTTCATCTTCTTCAGCTTCTTCCTCCTCTTCTTCTATTGAAATCGTTAGAAATAAATCAGCCATAAACCTGATGAAATGATCTGAGCCAAAAATATAATACCTGACATGCCTACCGATATCTTCCCTTAGTACATTTGTCCACCTATCTATGTTTGACAGAGAGAACTCCCTGCAACTGCTACACTGCCCAGTTTGGTTAAAAACTGAAAGAGTGTGTCTCACACGAGATATAATGAGTTAGGGTCACTGACCTGAGC
Source organism: Pachyseris speciosa (assembly GCA_016490735.1). NCBI lineage: Eukaryota > Metazoa > Cnidaria > Anthozoa > Scleractinia > Pachyseridae > Pachyseris > Pachyseris speciosa. The sequence goes on from JAEMWC010001308.1 coordinate 56,861, forward strand.
GAAATAAAAAGTCAACAGCAAATGTAATGTACTTTACAACTATTTTAATATGGAAAAAAAGGTATACCAGTTTCTCTTTATCTGAAGCCACTAAGTGTTTCTTTAAAATACCAATGATAATATTTTCTTTTTATTACACAGCATTCCGCTGAAATGCACATATATTCATCGAACATGAGAGGGATGACTACATGTACGTCGACTGAAATGTCTCAGGATTAATTTTTCTAAGGTGTGCAAATCGTTGCTTAGCGATTGTTATCGGCTGTTGTTAAAGCCCCACAGCACCTCGTTATTATCTAAGCCACCATAACTTTGAGGAAAGTCGCCACCAGAGAAAAAGAAACAAACATAATAAGAAAGAAGGGTAATTAAATCAAAAGTACAATAAGCTGGAAATAACAAGTAGATTAATATCGACTCAACTTATCTTTAAGGAAGTAAAATTCGTAAAGAATTAGTTGCATATTGTTATTGTTATCGATTATTTGTTACATGCTTTTAACAATTATCCGCGAGATCACGCGAAATATCGCTTGATACTTAGCCGACGAGGCCGTAGGAGGAGTTGGCTAAAATCAGGCGATATTCCGCAAGATTGAGCAGCATAATTCTTTTGTTATTCAACACATTAATGACGAAGCAAAATTTTCTGCTTTTATTGCAAAAAAGATGAAAAAGTTGCCATTTCTCTCCGCGACACACAAAATTACGTATATCGCAGGACATCTGTTAGCTTCTAGTGAGTACGCACGACGAAGATTGTCGCAATCTGTTGAATAACAATTAAGCAATAGAGGACTTTCTTCGTGTTTACATAGCCTCATCTAAAAACAAGGGGGATTGGGAGAATTCGAGACAGTTATGCAAACCCGAGACGCAGTGGAGGTTTTGAATAACTTTCGCGAAATCTCCCAATCCCCCGTGTGTTTAGATGAGGCTATGTAAACACGAAAAAAGTCCTCTATTGCCTTTATAAAGTATTTCTAAAAAAAGTAATTCGACAAATGAAGAAAACATTTGCTTATTTACTTTTTTAATTGAGTAGGTTTTCTCAATATACGCTCTGAAATATCGTATTTCCCACTAGCCAATCATAACGCGCAACTGACAACACATGAACCAGTCAGAATTCGCGCTATAAAAGTAAAAATCAAGTTGAAAGTTTTGGCAAGCCACATGCGAGCGCCATGTTGATCAAAGCGATTTCAGCCTTGATTCTTCCGAAATCCTGCAGAAAAATATCGAACGTTCGCTGAGAACCAGAAGAAATGTTCAAAATATACGAATCGGTAAGGAAAGAACTTCAAGAGGAGAAGTTTATTTAAGCTGGAAATGAATGTTTCTGTGCTTGACCGCTTCTGAAAATGTCGCGAACTTGCCGGATGTGGCAGCCCGAGAACAAGGTTAGGAAGTTGAATCGCTCATCGGGCCTTGTGAAGTTTTGCTGGATAGGAATCATAGCCCAAGAAGCGGATCCAGGTTGTAGTATATTTTTAAGCTGAAAAGGTCTCAGAGAAAATACATTTTACGCTAATTTGACAGCCAAAACACGGCAACCGATCGGCCGCGCAAAGTTTGACATTTACAGTCTGTAGCATAAGAGTTTGGTGTGCGTTTTCGTGTACATTTTTTTAAATAAAGAATGTCTTGTAAAGAATTTTATTGTAGTAATTAATGTAAAAATTACTTTTGAAAACGTTTTCTGCCTATATGGTTACATATTTTGTCCGCTTAGCTTCGCTTTGGTCGTCTAGCTCACGATCTTCGAGGCAGGCAAAGCGCTGTGGGTTTTCTTTTGCTTTCTTTCCTCGGACTCACGGGGAAAGAGAAAGCTAAACCCCGAATCGAAATTTGGTAATTCTTTCTCCATTTCCTTAATATTTGTACTTGAATTTGCTGTACGAGTTTTGCGAAAGCTTTGAAATGTTTTCAGATTCTACCGGGAAATACAAACAGCATGACGTCACAACCGTGTTTACATACTCTCATCTAAACATACCTATTAACCAATAAGTGGGCGCGTACTATCTTAAATATTTTAGAACATGTAATATGTGCAAAAGCGAATGTACCTTCGTCATCTTCGCAACAGGTGGAAATTCCTCGGATGTAATTACAAATCCTTAGCAATTTCTTTCCCAAGATTTTTTGCGCCTATGGAAGAAATCAAGTTCTTATGAAAAGCCTTTCCATGATGGAGCATGCCGCAATCTTAATTATGAGGAATATTTTTCTATACTGCCATGCTTAAGACCAATTTTGGCACCTTTAATATGAAATAAACATCGTTATTATAAACTTCAAAGTAAGTAGAATATCTTGTGGTATTCTCCACAACTTTAGTTTAGTTTCTCAAAAGACGATCGTCCAAATTGACAAAGTATAAGTATGCCTGAGATCTGGTTCAAAAATTCCCCTACTGTTAATGGAATTTTTAGTTGTATATGGATAAACGAGATAAGGGACCTTGAAATTTCCATAAGATATATTCATTTTATATTGAAAATAAAGTGAAGATGTTTTTCTAGAAAAGCTGCTATGTACCTTTGAAGTTGAGAAGGTGTAGAGGACTGGATTTATCACCGAGTTGATTGGCAGAACGAAAACAGCCAGCCAAACAGCGATATCACCTGGTGGATCAAAAGCTTTATCCACCGCTGATCTCATGCCATATCCTATAATTGGGGCCCAGCAGGCTACGTCAGTCAGGACAATGGCCGCAAGACGTTTGGCCAGTGATGTCTCCCTCTTTGCATCAGCTGTCTGGCTCCTGGCCTGTCTCTCCCTTCTTGTCCCTTGAAGGCGTAGGCGGCGTTTAGACAGGTAGGTCTTACCGAATATCATTGCATATGCAACGATAATAAACACCACAAAAACCAGGTTCAGACCAACAAATATGGCAGAGGAATATTCCCAGCCCGATATGAATTCAGGGGTAAGCTGAATAGGCAAGCACACCACAGATTTCCCATAGAAGTAAATGCCTGACTCTGGATCATAGAAATATCGGATGCCAAAGGTTGGAAGGAAAGCAATGAAAAACCCAACCACCCAGATCACAAAGCAAAACGCATGGGTTTTCTTTCGGTTTAGCAACTTAAATCGCTTCGGAAACACAATGTGTTTCACTCTGTCGAGGCAAAGCAGAGACAGAATCATTATCGAGACCTCACTGGACAACACAGCAGTGCCTCCTACTATTTGGCATGGAAGGCCAGTTCGCCAATAGAAATCATGCAAATAGTAGACACCAGACCATACGGCATCCATTATACCAACAACCAGCAAATATACACCCATCAGTCCGTCGGCCACTGCCACGTGCATCAGCATAATAGACTGTGCGACGTTCTTTTCCTTAACGTACGTTCGCCAGACAAGAACAAGGACAGCACCAATCAGAGATAGAATTCCAATAACCCAGATACTTCTCTTTGGTTCAGGATTACGAAACATACTGTCACAGTTAGCGAAGTTGTCGTTGATGACATAGTCACAACCGGCGTCTTGCTTGAATTCCGCGTGGCAGCACATCATGTTGGAATCAAGAGTTCTAGACCGAAAATAAATATTTTAAATACTGCAGTTACACAACACAACAAAATATTAAGTCTTGCTACAGGTTAATGTAATAACAACAGATCAATGAAACCTTTGACAAATATGAAGCTGATAAACGACACCTATAAAATTATTACTCGAATCAATCTCGTGGGACGTAAGCTCATTCAAAAATATCAACTTCTCTAATGACAAATGAGACAATACTTAATTCAAAGAGAAACAAGTCATCATAAGACTCATCCAGTGTCTTTCTCGAATATATATACTGACAAAGTTTAATCTTTTTGCGAAACGCCAAAATTGTAATATCTCAAATGTCCGTGAGAGCGCGGGATGCTGCTGGCGACTTCCATCGTAGCTGAAATTGACAACGACTTAACTTGCTGTGTTCCATGAACAGCGATTTTAATCAAAAACACCTTTTTCCGAAGCGAGAGTTGGCACAGGCCACTAAAGCCAGTTTTCCTATTTAAAAAAATTGTTTGAAGCTGCAGATATTTAACGATTATCCTGCGAAATTGTACGGAATATCCCTGGTTTAGGTCGAGTTGGCTAAAATCAGGCTATATTCCGCAAGACAATTTTCTGCGTTCATAAAGCAAAAAAACTCGAAAAGCCGCCATTTTTACTCCGCGACGCAGAAAATTACGTACATCGCAGGACTGATATCTGTTGAGTAAGCATGACGAATATTGAGCGCGCTATGACCATATTTAGACATTGTCACGGTGTGTTGAATAATACCAGAGGTACGTGTCCAGAGTATGTCAACATAAAATAGCATTTATCGTTATTTTATGGTTTCCTCAGTTGTCCTTTGCACTTTCAAAGTGCACCTAACCCTAAAATATATGTATAGTTTTTTTGCTGAAATAAATCTGTTCGCACCGCATTGCGCGTTTTTAAACGAAATCCTACTTTTTTAGGCTGCAAAAGTTATGAAATGTAGCCATCATCTGTCCCACGACCGAGGTAGTTAGGGGGGGGGGTGTAAATATTCCAGGTTTGGCGTCTCAAACTGATTTGCATCGTGGTAAGTCTATGTAAACATGCATGCAAACCAGTTTCTGACGTCAAACCAGGGCTACACCCATGCCCCTTACTAACTCGGTCTTGGGGCAGATGAAGACTAGAATTCGTAACTTTTACAACCTATGAAAAGTCAAGACAACGCGCAATGCGTCTTGAAGAGGTGAAAAGATTTAGTTAACGAAAACATATTTTCGGGGGTTAAATGAACTTTAACAGGCAAAGTTCGGAGGATTTTCACGTGAACATTGCAGAGGATGGAGTGGAGTTGTGGTTGTTCCTCTATAAGTCATGTTATAGAAATAATCAACGGACTGAGTTGCTGACGAAAATGAAAATAATACGAAATGAAACAGAAGAACTAATAACGCGGAGATTAGTTGCAGTACGAATTTGCCAGGCTCTTCCTCCCCGGGACAAGAGGGATGAATTTCACGGAATCACTGCGAATTCACCGATCGGTAAGCTCAGTTGGTAGAGTACCGGGCTAGCGTGCGGGAGGTCGCGGGTTCAAACCCCGTCTGGACCAACACTCAGGGTCTTTAACTAATTGAGGGGAAGGTGCATCTTTGTAAGTAGATCTGCGAACGGTTAGACTTTCTCTCAGTCTTCTTTATCTCTCATCTGTCTTTCACATTCATATAGTTGGGTTGGGTGGGTGAAATCACATATGGACTGGCAGCGGCTGCCAGAGGCGCCTTTACAGGCTGACGTCCGATCTCACCCCATAAAAGAATTGTAAACCGCCATGAAACTATGTGATATGTATGGTAGATAAATCCATTACCATTACCATTCAGTGTTGGCGCTTAACCTGTTGTAGCCAAATATCATCGGTAACTTCTAAGTTATCTTAACTCTTAATATTTAGAACAGAAATTCCTTTAAAAAAAAACAGTACCAGGAGACAAGGGTTTTCTGAAATATTACATATTACGTCTCCAAAAAGGACAATATTACAATCAATACAATGGTTAACGTTAATATTTTTTAAGAATGAAAATGTCATCTTACATCCGTGTTATATTTTCCATCTCAAAAAAGAAACCCTCAGGAAGGTCATACATCAAGTTGAAGTGCATGTATCTGTAATTTGAAAGAAAAGAAGCCAAGTAGAGAAGATAACATTTCAGTTCGGCAAGCAGATGCCATTTTTAATCCAATGAGCAATCTGTTGATAGATTTTACTCTTTTTTTATTTACCTTTCTTCGATTATTACATATGCATTCGGTTGCATCTTGAACTCTTATTTTTCGTCTTTCCTTATATTAAGTTGTAGCAAATCACTTATACAGAGACTACAAATCAAACGTAAACACGTTGTGAAGCTTTTGCTCTTCCTGTTACGGCTCGTAATCAATCAATCGATAAGGAAAAAGTTTCACGACTTATTTCCCAAGGAGTTTGAAGTCCCACTTCTCGTAACCGTTGGCTTTGAAGGTCTCTCTAAGGTGTTTGCGTTCCCATCATTTGTCTTCTTTTTCAGTGATCATGAGCTCGCTCTATTCAGTAATGTCTGTATAACAGGCCTCTTGTGTTTTATGCGAGGATTGGAGTGGATGTTCAGATACTAGCAGGTGTGAGTGGGTGTCCTGTGGAGAGCGGTCTTGATGCTCTGGTCATCTTTTTCATGATTGCGCTTATCCAGGAAATCCAAGGCTCCTTTATCTTCCACTTCCCTGTTAAACTGTACCTGCTGGTTGATGCTGTATAGGTGTTTATTGAAGCATTCAACTTCTTAATTCATATCCCGTCACTTGATGAAAAAGGTCACGTGACAAATTAGCCGCGAAGCCGTGAATCTATCCATTTCTGCTGACGAAGAGCTTCTGATAAGAACGAAAGCTTTGGAATGTCTTTCATTTTCATTAATTTTCTCCTACAAAAGATTTGCCACAAGCAAATATTTTAAATATATGTATTTTTTAATTGTCTTTAAACAAGTTAATAATAACGTTGGCAAGACAAGACCTAAAAGTTCTATTGCTAAAGCTAATTTTGAATGCGTACGCAAAGCAATTGATATGGCCGTATAGACTTAACTATTCAATATTTTCTATAGGTGTCTTGGATTGGTACGGTCCTTTTATATGTACTTACAAAAATCGCAGCGACTTAATATCCCTGAAGGTTCTCTTGGAGACATTTCGAATGTCATTGTTGGACAGGTCACTGTAGTAACGAAAGGCATCATTCATAAATGGTTTGAACTCAGGAGTCATATCATCACTAAATCAAGTATGTTCGTCCGGGAAAGTGTAGTCCTGTTCTAGAACCATTAATTTCACTAACAAAAGACAGGTCGAAACGCACCAATCACTGTTTACAGTCTTCACAGCCAAAAACAACACAGCTTAACTAAATGATGACCGGTAACATCACGACTTGACCAATCAAGTCGTTATAAAAATCATTTGACTCTCAGACGAAGACTTTCACTTAGATTCTCGAAACGCCAATCAGTGTCACCATATGCACTCCTTGTCAGAACTAAACTCAGCCAGACGATCGTGCTTCACTTATGTACAGTAGAACCCCGGTAACTCGAACTCGGAAAACTCGAACTCCCCCGCTAACTCGAACTGAGTCTCAATTCCCTTGGATTTGACCCAACTTGTCAGTCATTTTTACTCGGTTAACTCGAACTCGGATAACTCGAAAACCCCACTAACTCAAACTAAATTTCGTTTCCCCTGATCAAAATTTACCCCGATTAATCGAATTTCTGGTTCTTATAGCTCGCCACGGATACCCATTGAGATATCCCATTAGCTTTTCTTATCGTTTGATCGAATTCTAACACTAGAACAAAGACTGGAGCTATTGGATTTTAATTAGTGCAACGAACAGATCACGTATTTGACAGTTATTTATCGATCATAAGTGTATTGCATTGACGTAAGAATGCATAATCGTTACAGTTGTTACAAAATGTATTAGTTTCTCGTGAAATAAGTTTAATTTGAATTGTATTGTATACCGAAGTGCTGAAAATAAATAAACTATTAATTATTAACCTGGAAAATTGAATATTTTAATGTACCCCGCTAACTCGAACAGTTTTTCGTTTGCCTTCAGAGTTCGAGTTACCGGGGTTCTACTGTATTTTGTTAAGACTAGTTTTCACTAGCGACGCAAGCACAAGCGCATGCACAAGAGCGCTTATTTCACCGTGAAAACAGGCTTAACGCAAGCATAAGCATAAACGTAAGCATAAGCGCAAGGATCAAAATTTTCCTTTTCTTGTGCTTGCGCTTATGCTTGCGTTCGCTTGCGTAGTGTGAAAACGACGTTTGTTTTCACTTGGCATAAGCTACATATGCTTGCGCCTGTGGTTGCATCGCTAGTGAAAACCAGGCTTTAGTGGCCCCTCTTGTAATTTAGCGTTGTTAATGCTACCACAACAGGAATAAACACATTCATTGTGTGTGGAGGAAAATTCCCTGATACTTAGTCGGCGAATTGGCTAAAAACAGGTGGTGAGGCAGGGTGGCCGAGCGGTAAGAGCGATGGAACTGCGATGCAGAGGCCCCGGGTCCAGGT